>JAZKJV010001543.1:798580-842436 GCA_037367405.1 Ottelia alismoides
TGATTATTTATAGGCTGCAAAATGGTGGTGACTCTGGATCGAGCAAATTAAATAAATCGAGAAAGATCGGGTCGATCGAAGATATGGACAGGATTCATGGATATCAGATCAGTATTTTAAGTTTTGATTAGAGGGCCAAAGAATGAGTGGATTCAACAGGAAAAAGGGAGGAAACCCAGGGTTTGACACACCGACGCTCGATGAAGAGAGAAGAGGGTCAGTTGACCCAGGGTCAACAGCAAGAGAATCTGATTGGTCCACGTGGACCAACCATAAAATTCCCAATAAGAAAATCCTTGTAAAATAAATAATAAGGGAGCTGGGAGCCTAAGCCCAGGGTGTAGTAACTACCTACACCCGACCTTTTTTTTTGCATGATTTTGAGTTTTTTTGAATAAAATCTTAGGGGGATTTTCTTAATATATTGTGAGGAATATGTGTTTCACGTTTCATGCAAAACAAACATTCCTAACACATTCATCTAGAAGGGGTCAATTTCAGTAATTCTGAGACCGTTAAAATTTGATAGTCTTGATGAAGATGATAGGAGTCTCGAATTAAGTTGAATTTTGAATGACACCATGGTGGTACATAGTGATCTAATTCCCCCAAGATTTCATTTCAAAAAAATAAAAAATCTATGAAAAAATGAGTCGGGTGTAGGTAGTTACCTACACTCCTGGGTGTAGGCTCCCTTTTCTCCAATAATAAATAACGAATTATTTGATTAATTTTTTTCTAAAATAAAAAATTGTAATATAATGTAGTATTTTATACATATTTTAATTTATTTTCATGATATTTCTATTACAAGTTAATATTTACATGTAAAATATAGGTATAAATACTTGTATGTAGGTATTTTTATTTTTATTTTGCAATATATATTTTATTAATTTATATATTTTTTATATAATATTTATATTTTATACATATCTAGGTATTTTTATTATATTTTTTTGAGTTTGTATGTGTACTTAATAATTTGGTATATATACATTATAATATATGCGGGTATATTTTACCTATGCACTTATATGTGTTATTTATTTTAATTTTAATTTGATGATTTTTCATGTTTGATTATGTACATATGTTTCAAATAATATTTACAATTTTATAAAAATAAAAGAATTTGAAAAATACAAAGAATAAATATATTGAATAAAAAATATATTGCACAATATGGGCCTAAAATCTAAATTATATGAAATAATTTGCATCTTAGCTCTAAATTATATGAAATAACCTTCATTAAATAGCTTATTAAAGGTTATATACAATTAAAGATGATTTTATCAATTTTTATATAGTATAGAGATGATACATGTCTGTGATGTTTTTATTTTTGACTTTTTATTTTATGTGTCCCAAACACACTGTGCATATTTTATTTGAACTTAAATTTATATTTTTCTTTGTATTTTTATGTACAATATTCATGTTGAAGATTTTGTTATTTGAGATGTAAAATAATAGTATAAACTAGGTGCTAAAAGCTAATTATAGATGAATTAAAAATTAGGATATTTATGTCTTTTCTGTACAATTCATCTGACCTATCTCCCCTTACTTTATTTCTTGTCGACCAAGTCATCATGACTCGATCTCAGGTCTAGGGTCACTCAACACATGTGGTATCTCATTTCCTTTTCTTTTCTTCCTTCATTCTTTAATTTTAAAATTAAATACGTAAATAATATAATATTTTATACATTATTTTATACAAATTACAGAATGTTTATTTTGATAAATTAATGATATATACATGCATTTGGCTAGGGATTCAAGGTCAAAATGAAATAATAAAGGTGATGAAATGGAGGTACATCAGTTGGCTACCTGCATGTTTTGGAGAAGCAATCCAAACAAGATCGTGTGTGTGTGTGTGTGAATTAGAATAGAGGGCGGTGGAGTGAAGAAGTGGAAAGCCCTGAGTGGGTTATTCTCTTACCGATCATAGAAGAAAGCATGGGGTAAATAAGATTCTAGAGGCATGGAGTAGGTGAAATAGACCCACCGTGAAGAGGAGGGAGGTCTGTCGAGGGTGTGTGTGTGGTCTGATCGGAGTGAAGTTGGCAGTGTCATGCGAATAAAATACTAGAAAGTAAAGTAAAAATCATATGGTCAACTTACCTGAAGATAGGAGAATGTCGTCGGAGGAGGTAGGGTGTTCCTCTGATCTCGCTGGACTGTCCCAACCATGGGGAGCGACTCAAATAGCCGTAGAGACAGACATGACATAGCTGACTCTGCCACATGTCTCACCTGAGTTAACATCCATGCTTACGACTCAATTCGACCCCCTTGTCACGAGGAGGGGAAGAGTGCTAGGGGCTCACTCTCTAAAGGGTGAAGGACCACAGATGGAAATGGAGGAGGTGTTTTTTTGGAAAGGTATGACTATTACTGTAACACCCCAACTCCAAACATAGTGCCACATCTAAAATTCACGAAGTGCGGGTGTGGTTTATAAGTGATGGGGACTACTACTTTATAACTTGGGCTTAAGCATTTTGGGTGGTTGTTAACAGATCCATTTAGGTCCGAACCCAACAAGTTGTCAGGGTCAATTTTCATCGATAACGGATTGGGGACCTAAGCCCAGGACGTTACAAATGGTATGTCACTAGATGATCTACCCCCCCCCCCCCGCACACACGCTTGCACATATACACTCACCTCCTCTCTCTGTATATTTCACATCCCCACCCCCACCCCCATCTTCCTCCTAATCATTTGTAAAAAAACCTCAACCCCCCATCTGTAAAAATACACCCCTCCCTCTCACCCTCTTGTATCTTAGTGTAATTACTCCTCCAAACACAGACCCCCCTCCAACTCAGATCCTTTACTTAGGCTATTTTTAGCCTAAGTATAGGGGGGGTCCAATTCATTCATCCATCCCCCGCGCTGTTTTCTTATACTTGGGTCAATTTTTGACCTAAGTATAGGGGAACCCTCCTCCTCGATTCCGCTATATCACCGTATATTTAATCGAGACATGACTTCATATCACTTGTGCTATGAGGACATAGCAAATGTTAAGTATAAGGGGGTATGCCATATATTAATGTATATCCACTTTAGCCATAGCTCGTATATTTTTAAACTTTTTGAAAAATCTTTTTTGGCTTGGTTTAAGTAAACATATGAATTGAATTTGGTAAAAAATCTTATAAAATTTTTTTCTTAAAAAATAAGGGATTAACTTATTGTAAATAACCCTTTTCCAAAAAAACTCCATAAAAATCTGAAAAATAAAAAACCTTTCTTTGATAGAGACGTTGATTACTAGGTTGAATAGCTACTTTCAGTGAGGGAACTTCGGTCTCCTTTAGCAGAGTGGGTGGTTTAGAAGACACTGTATATGACTCCGTCCTTAAGGAACACGGTGCCTGTCTAACGACCTGTACTTACACCCATACTGGATGAGAGTAGTGCAACTATTCATTTGAGTCTGGTCCAATCATAGTCTCTCAAGATAATTAAAAAATATTAAAATTAATCCATAAAAATCTGTAAAAACAAAAAACACAAAAAAATCACTAATCAAGGAGTTGGTGTATTCCTATCACATTCATATTCACTCAAGGCTTGAGGATTTAGAGGACACTTGATTTCTTTGATCTTAAGAGTCTGAGTTAACTTGCCTTAGTCATTAGGGTTTTTAAACTTAATTATCCACACTTCCCTAGTTTGAAATATTTGAGCGCTATATTGCACTCTTCAACTTTTCCTTCTAAAATAATATGATCAACATAACACGTTCACAATTGCATGATTGATGAGATGAGTTGAGTTATCACTTGAGGAACTAGGACTGTTGATTTATGTCTAGACCCGATCCACTGATGCTCGAGGATGGGATAAAGTTAATGAAGACTTCAAGAAACCTGAGTGTCAACAAAACTTTTACCCAGTATGTGAACAAGCTCACGTGCTATCTTTTGATATTTACCTTTGTGCCATGGTGTGATAAAACATAATTTATTTGTTGATCAGTGTGCGTCAACTTTTGGTAAAAGCAGTGGAGCTAGCCAATAATTAAAGAAATGTCCAAAGAAAAGCTCCATCTTCCAAAGTCAAATTATAAATGAGCTTCCACCAATGGCGAGCCCTCCCAAACATTTTCAACTTGTTCACTTGGGCAAGCACTAATTTGGACCAAGGAGTCGGGTTAACATTAAAAAGGGCTCTGCATCGTAAGTGCTACAAGCTTGGGCGTCGAAGGTATCTTAGATACTCAAAAAATACATACCTTGGTGTACTTCCAGAAAAACAAGTGCAGACGACTCCAACTCTCTTGACAGACACACTGATCAACAAGTTAAAAATCTACACGTGTTGAGTAAAAATACACTCGAGAGGTCCCTTGTTCCAATGTGAGGGATAGAAAAATAAACACAATCCTATGCCCTCCATCATCTGGTCGTCCATCTACACTTTCAAGTCTGACAAACGAATGAGACGGGGGATTGAATGCAAGAACCGACTTATTCCCTAGTGTTGAGGATTAGGTCTAGAGGAGAATCTCCTGGAATGGAAATTTGGGTGATGTATCGACTGGACTCTCGTGAATGCAATACACTAAAAGACATATCCTTATATTATATGTATAAATAGAGAGTCTGATAATTAGAGAAGTTGGATTCCTTCTGACTAGAGCATGGTTAAACCCGGAATTTTAGGATTACTTAAATTGAGGTTCTTCGAAAAAAAATGAGCCTTGAATCTTTCACGTGCACTGTTAAGAATTACTCCAACTCATTCATTCTTCAGATGCTTGAGGACGAGCATAGTTTAAGTATAGAGGTTGCACGATCGTGTGTCAGACAAGCACTTATAATCCTCCTATCATAGGATCACCGTCATAGTAGCAAGTACACACCTTCTGCTTGATTTGAACCCACATCCATCGCTCGAAGCAAACGGATTAAGGACTGTAAAAACATTTGTCATTGATGTATCCCAAGACCATATCGCAATAGTTTATACATGCAAGAACCAGAACCATAAAATCTTAAATCATTTCTCAATCGCAACCATTGAAGAAGATGCTTTATCTGTCTAATCATCAAGTGCCCTAGATCACCACCATCAGCTCTTCGATTATTTAAGTTGTTGCATATCAAAGCATCAACTACATACAATAATATAATCCCGACTTTGGGATATTTTCAAGCACATCCATGTAGTTTTATGATATTACAAAGAAGTTCCTATAAAAGCTAAGTACTATTTTATTTAAATATTTTTATTTGTAATTATATATTGTGTACATCGATTCATATCTTGCATACCATTGCTCATAAAAATACAATCTTAGTGTTTATTTTGTAGCATGATTAATTCTCTTTGATTTAACTTATTATGGGACATCTATTGAATTATCTATGAATGTTTAAACGAAACATTGATTCTAGACTAGTTTATTCATATAAGTTCCATTATTTCCTGGAAATATAGTGGAAAACTAGATATTTATGAAACTCTTGATATAAGGAACACGGAATCTGATAATTCATTGAATATCATACTTTGAATAAATTGTTATTTTTATTCCTTTTTTAATTTTACTAGGATACATAGTTTGTCATATTTCAAAAAAAATCCCTATCATCTTTGATTTTTTAAGAATTTATTGACATGTTTTCTTTGCTTGAAAATTGAAATACATCAAACCAAGGTTTCATTAATTATTTTCTATTCATTTTAAATTCAAAAATTCAAAAAATGCAGTAGCTTTGTCTCATCACATATTTCACAAAATATTTTTATTTTTTGAAATATCGCATTTACATCCTTTAAATTATAAATATAAAAAATAGGAAAAAATGGAGCTGCCCCCTAGGGGTAGCCAACATGGCTGCCCCCATCCCATTTTTTGGCAAAATTTTTTATTTTTTATTTTGGAAAAATAAAACCATGGACATTCATCCCTATATCCCTCCTATATGCCATTCGAATTTCGTCAATATGTCATTTTTTAACGGTCACAGGATTTTTTAAATCGACTCTGTTTGGATGGAGGTCGTAAGAGTTTCTGTTTCTGACGAAATTCGAATGGCATATATGAGGGATATAGGGATGAATATACATGTCGATATTTTTCAAAAAAAAATTGCAAAAAAAAGGGCGGGGCAGCCCCGTCAGCCCCTAAAAATATTGGTTGTATAATATTTAATTCATCATTAATTAAAAATTACAAAAAAACTAGTTTCTAGATTTCTCATTGCATATGGTTTAAGGGAAAAATATCATTATAATTTTTAGGACTTAATTTGAAAAAGAATTCATTTTTTGCAAGAATCATTTATTTTCCTTTTACTTGTATTTTATTCTCATTTAATTATTTTATTTTCTATTAAAAAATAATAATTAAAACTTTAAAAATAAAAATATCATAAAACATTGATTGCATTTTCGATACACATAATTGATAGTTGCATATTAAATCGGAAAAACATTAATTTGATCGAAGTTACAATTAAAATATCCATTGTTTCCTTGTGTTCGACCTTAGACTTTACCAAATAAAAAAATAACACCACACATTTCACTTAAAATACTTTGTAGTTTTTTAGACAACCTCTTTTTATCTGATTGTGCTACATAAAATGACAATTTAGTTCAACTTAATTAACATAAAATAATCCATCTTCGTTAGAAGGCCTTAGTGATAATTAGAAAACCTGAAGGTTTCTATCGGCCGGGATGGGGCAGATGGTGTGGAGGTTGACATTGTCTGGTTACCTGATAATACCCTTGGCATGCACAGCCTCTCGACCAAAGGTGCAGAGTCAGTTCTCTCTGGCGGTTTAGATGCGCGTTGTCATTGATTTGTTGGTGACGTCCTAGGTACTTGGATGGAGTCTCGTCTCCTCCATGTCGGAATCTGGATCTTGGTATTTCCTTTGTGTTATAGATCTTTGGATGTGGTAAAGGAGGAGTTGGTGCATATTGGCTCAATGGTGGAGATTGTGAGTACTGATCTGCATCTGTGAGAAGACTTCGGGTTAGTGGCATTTGTTGAAGGCGAGCTTTTATCCTCACTTAGGTGGGTGGAGATGTAGATTGGGAGATTGGCGATATCACTCTGGAATTTGTCCTCCTGCCGATGATGAGATGGATAGGATGACAAACCCGTTTGAAGATGTGAAAGTTTTATGTCAGATTGAACCTAGTCTCTCAAAGACATACCTTCATGACCCTATGAAGGGTTCCTCTAATGCGGTTTTTAGCTCGAGGATACTAATTTGGCACCAAACCTTTTTTGTTTTTAATAGTACTGCAATAATTGATTCCCTAGATGATTTGCTTCCTTTAGTCTAAGGTGTTTCACTTTGTTCTAATTGTGTTGTGAGGATCGCTTCTGTAGCCGCTCCGCTTCCTATCATCGGAGCTGTAGGGGATAGAAGAAGTGGCCTAAGTGTGCTATTTCGAGGGCGGGTTCAAGGTTCTGACAACTACGAATATGGTTTCGGTGGCGGGTAGACGTTCAGAATATACTTGCTACAGAGATATGTTGGTTTTTGCACAATGAACATCCTTTCCTTTAAAAAAAGTTTATGCACAATTCTAAAGTGAGGCACACAACTCTACCTCTAGCATGAGATACATATCAATTCACATATACACATTGTTTCACAAAATATAACAACCAGAGATCATCACTTCAACTATGATTCAAAAATCCAAATTTGACTTGCATTAAATTGAGATCCTCCTCCTTAAATGCACTAACCCATAGGCCCTTTATTTTTTGAAAAAAAAAAGAGAGGCTGTTTTCCCAAAGATCGGCACACGCACATGAGGAGAGGCCCACAGAGGAGCCTCAGAGAGAGGGCAAAGCCCTTTTGCTTTATTTGTTGCTTTCCTCGAAAAGCACGGGCACTACAGTACAAGGAATAGGAATCGTCTGCGGATCCGATCCGACGGGAAATCGGATCCTCAGCGATCCGCACGTGCGAACGCGAGGTATCAGACGGCACGGAAGGCTCGGCGTTCGCCAATTGAGCCCCCACTTACTGCGCTGCTGTCATTATTTTATTATTATGACCGGTCTTCGGCGGTAGTTCCAACCACAGCTTCCACTGGACCATCATAAATACATATATAAATATTATATTATATGAGGAGAATATTTTATCTTCTTTGAATATTCTCTTCCTTTTCTGAATTGATAAATATTTATGCTAAGGTCCACGTAATATGTCAAAATTAAATGAGTTTAATGGGGCTGTCCCTTTTATTTTTTAAAAATATCATCATGTATATTCATCCCTATATCTCTCCTATATGTCATTTAAATTTCATCAGAAGTAGAGATTCCTACGATTTCTATCGAGACAGTCATTTTTTAACGGTAACATGATTTTTTAAATCGACACAATCTCGATGGAGGCCGTAGGAATCTTTGTTTGTGACGAAATTTGAATGATATGTATGAGAGATATAGAGATGAATAAATATGGTCATATTTTTCAAAAAAATAATAAAATTGCCGAAAACAACGCGGGAGGCAGATATTGTTGGCTGCCCCAAGGGGACAGCCCCATTAAACTCAAATTAAATTGCATCACAAGATACTGTCAATTAGAATTTCAGACTCTTCGATTTACTCACACAGGACAGGATTAATGAGTAAATAAAATTGGACAAATTACAGAAAATGACGTCATCTAACCTGTAAGTTCTCTTTTTTACATTACGAGGAATTTACCTGACATTTGATCGATAGTGATTTAAAATTTTATGATCATTTTTTGTTGCTCTCTTTTTTTTGGCGTCCATTTGGTATGCATCTATTTTTTTTCGAAGGAAATTCCCAATTACATCATATAACCTTATACTCCAATATTATTATTACACCACGATCACTATAATCTCGAACAATTTAGCGTATATGCCCGTGTTCAAGGATTGTGGCGATATACGAAAACTATAGGGTCCTTGTGTAAAAATTCAAAAAAATACAAATATTTATGAGTGATGGACAAAAGAAAGTTCAGCAGTAGATGCAAGTGGCGATTGACCGCCTTCAAATCACATCCGAATTGAAAATCCAATGATAAAAAAATCATTTCTATGCATAAGGTGGAGTATCCATCAATCGGATCGAGGCTCTTTTTTTAGCAAAATCGAATACCCGAGTCCGATTCAATGCCCACGGGATCAGTTCGGCTTCGGATCGGGCTCAACCCACGTTTATTTTGATTCCACGAAGTTACACGATTTCAATTTATTGTTATGATATAATTTACCCATAATACATGAATATTGGATGTATTGTTATGATATAATATTACTATTAGTGGATGGAGGAAATATTGGATGTACTGTGACTATAAATTTATGTCTCTCATTTTGGTTCTAATATGATTTACATGTGGATTATTGTACGTGGGTTGTTCAAATTTGAAAATATTTTACTGAATTCCTTTTCATTGATTGAATCGTGATTGGATTTAATTTAGTAATATCATATGTGATATTTTGAAATACGAAGGTCCGGACCGTGATTTATTTGTACATTGAGTTCGAACCCGATGCGAGCCGAGCATGATATTTTTAAAATATGAGGGTTCGGCTCTGTCGGATCATTTTATTTACTACCGTGTTCGGACTACTGAACCATCATTCCTCTTACCTATGTTTGGAAAACCGAATCGTTCAGTGTTCGGACTACGGTATCATGATCCTGTATTGCCGTGATGTTGTAATGACGTGCTTCATCTGCGTCGGTGGCACGATCATTGTCGAATGTCTTCGTATCGCTTTCGGTCTCTCGCCTTGATTGCGTACATGCTATCCAGAGGAGTCCTTTAGATCTCTGTATCCATGGCTTCTGGACCACGTACTCTATCTGCATTGCGGTACGGTAATTTCCCGTACTCATGCATGATTTGCGCATACCTCCGAGTATATGCACCTGAGCTGGTGCATTGTATACGCATCTGTTGCTTTCGTCCGTTCCTGGTCGTCTCGTACCATCGCGCCTCTGTGCGTCCGTGTGCATGGGCCTCCGCTAACCCCACTTCGTTGTGGTACGTACTCTTAGAGCCGTGCTATGCGGTACTTGTTGCACAAGTGGTGTTGGCTCTATCGAGAGCCTTACGATACTATATACTCCTACAAGTACCGTGCTTATGTCTTTAGATCTGAAGCTCTAACTTTGATCACATACGAATATCAGCTTTTACGGATCGGATCAAGATCAAGTCCGGACCGATTCGTCTATTCCTCCACCCGACCTATTCCATCATAATATTACAACAACTTTGGAAAGATTTATGAGGATAGCACGAGATTTGCCACGATGAGAACGTGTTGTTGCACTCGCACCCATAAAAATCGTTGAAAATTAATTGAATAGATCGTTTAATGTCGACAGGAAAAACTTTGAAGCATGGTTTTAAAAGTCGGATGTGACCGATCATTGAACCTAATTGATCGGGAACTGACCTTGGCCTGATTGGTCTAGCCGGTTCCGTGGAATAATGAAAATGACATTAATAAAGTAAAAACACCCAGTTTGACCCGCTGGCTCGGTCCGGTCAATAGACCAGTTGAATCTAAAGCGAAATGGTACTAATTTTTTTTTAAAAAAAACTGCAAAGCTTTTAACCATGCACGAAAAGATTCGTAAATATTATTTTATACCCACAAATGTGCATACACTGTGTGTCTATATATATATATAGGGTAAAATGGGACTGTCCTGGTGGAGGAGCTAACTTAGCTTCTCCCACCCTATTTTATCCATTTTTTATTTTTTTTGAAAATTTCTTTCATGAATTTTCATCAATATATCACTATATTATGTCATTAAAATTTCGTGTGAAACAGAGACTCCTACGGCCTCCATCCAGATGGGGTCGTTTTTAGCAATTATGTTACCGTTAAAAAATGATTGTCTGGATGGAGGCCATAGGAGTCTCTGTTTCGCACGAAATTTTAATGACATAATATAGAGATATAGTGATGAAATTCCATGAAATAAATTTTCAGAAAAAAGTAAAAAAACCGAGTGAAATTACGCGGGGGGAGCCAAGTTAGCTCCTTCCAAGGGGCAGCCCCATTGAACACACACACACACACACACACACACACACACACACACACACACACACACACACACACACACACACATATAATTTTCTCGATTCATAAACTAAATATATATATATATATATTAATTTTGTATTGCATACATATACACGGATTTTATATATATATATATATATAGGGAATTTATCCAGAGAGCACTGTGCCCATTTGAGTCGAAATGAGCCGTGCTTTTATCCTTCGGATCGTGATCTAATGATCCTATTTAATCTCATCCATTCCCTTTTTTAGCGTCAATCCTTACCATAATAAACTCCTTCCGCATTCTCCTCGTGACTGATTTCCTTTTCTGATTCGTAATTAAGTCTATCCGACGTTGCATTTTATTTATTTTCGAAATTTCTAAAATCATCTATGGCTTGATCTTGCTGCGAAATCTCAAGATCTCCAGCGACGAAAGAAGATCATCTTCAAGTCCGCGATTTGTAAGTTTTTTCGTTATTTATTAGACATTTAGTTATTGTTCTTGTAGAATTTGATCGTTTATTTTGTAGTTCTCATTTCAGTTTCAAATGCAATGGATCATCTGTGAATGGAAACTGATCAGGATTCCAAAGAAGCAATGATGAACGATGCTTCGTGGATGGATTTGAATCGTGAAAAGATCGTATCAAAAGGAGCAAAGATGGATGTCTTACAATTGGATTTGGATAGCGAAATCATTATTTCAAAAAAAATTATACCAAGTTACTGATGACATTTGCATATGTTACTGATAATATATCATGTATTACTTTTCTATTTTATCATTCTTACTGATTAAAATCCATTCATAATTACTTATGTATCTTAAGAAAATACAAGTTCTTTCTATCAAATACAAGTTAAGTAATTTATACGTAGCCATCAGTAACACTTGACGTACTGCAAGTAACTAAATAGACTACATCAGTAATTTATACGTAGCTATCAGTAACACTTGACGTACTGCAAGTAACTAAATAGACTACATCAGTAATTTATACGTAGCGATCAGTAACACTTGACGTATTGCAAGTAACTAAATAGACTACATCAGTAATTTATACGTAGCTATCAGTAACACTTGACGTATTGCAAGTAACTAAATAGACTACATCAGTAAAGAAGGCAAGATTCGGTTGTAATTTAAAACAGAGAATATGATAAGTAAGATATAAAGAAGCATCAGTAACCTGTAACAAATTGTAGGTAAAAGAAGACGATAGAATCAGTAAGTTGGAATAGTTATAAAAAAACCACATGACCAGTAACTTATGTATTGCTATCAGTAACATTCGATGCATTATAAGTAATTAAAAAGGTTTTATAAGTAAATAAGAGGTGCATCAGTAACACTCAAAGTATTAAGTAACTATGACATTAGTAACAATCAAAATGAGTACAGTAAAATGGATCATTGTAATCGGTACTTCTTGTATGGACATTACTAATTTACATACTTAATTACTGATCTCACAACAATATGATAAGTAAGATATAAAGAAGCATCAGTAACCTGTAACAAATTGTAGGTAAAAGAAGACGATAGAATCAGTAAGTTGGAATAGTTATAAAAAAAACCACGTGACCAGTAACTTATGTATTGCTATCAGTAACATTCGATGCATTATAAGTAATTAAAAAGGTTATATAAGTAAATAAGAGGTGCATCAGTAACACTCAAAGTATTAAGTAACTATGACATTAGTAACAATCAAAATGAGTACAGTAAAATGGATTATTGTAATCAGTACTTCTTGTATGGACATTACTAATTTACATACTTAATTACTGATCTCACAACAATAATTACTTGAGAACTGAATATGTATTACTTGAGTAACATGAATGAATTACTGATCTCAGTACAATGTAATATTACATCTGTAAATTACTGACAACTGTTACAATATTACTGATCTCGCAACACATAATTACTTATGTACAATATATACATTACTGATCAAATGTACATTGACTATTTATTCGAAACGAAATTAAGGATTTGAATTTATCTTTCCAAAACCGTCTTCCTTTTTTTAAGGACTCGGTATAATTGGAAATACAAAAGGATCAAACATATTAATATCCTTCCAAAACCGTGTCCTTCGAAATAGGCAACCTCCCAAATGGAAATACACGTGGCGAGCCGACATGTGGTGCTCAAAAAACCCCAAATGGGCACTGTGCTCTCTGGATATGCCCTATATATATATATATATATAGGAAATACTTCCAATAAGGTGCACCTTTCCTGGATGTAAGGAAAGCCCGCCATCTCATTCGTGCATAATTAAGGGTTAAATGGGGCTGCCCCCTGGGGGGAGCTAACTTGGCTCCCCCCGCCCCATTTTCACCATTTTTATTTTTTTTGAAAATTTCTTCCATGAATATTCATCACTATATCCCTATACTATGCTATTAAAATTTCGTGCGAAACAGAGACTCCTACGGCCTCTATCCAGACAGTCATTTTTTAACGGTAACAGGATTTTTTAAATCGACCCCGTTTGGATGGAGGTCGTAGGAGTCTCTGTTTCGCACGAAATTTCAATAGCATAATATAGAGATTTAATAATGAATTTACACAGTTTTAAATTTCAAAAAAAAAAAATAAAAAAATTTATGTCAAAAAGGGACGGGGGGAGCTAAGTTAGCTCCCCCTAGGGGGCATACACATTTTTCCCTATATATATAGGAAATACTTCCAATAAGGTGCACCTTTCCTGGATGTAAGGAAAGCCCGCCATCTCATTCGTGCATAATTAATCCAATGGATCCAATTAATTCCTTTTTAATCATAATTTTTTAATGTTGAAAACCCATTTTAGTCCTTTTGACTCATTCTAAAAATAATACGTGACAACTCACATTCTAATTTTGGTCTCTTGTTGAGAATCCCTTGCTAGCGTTGTCCTCTCCCACAACAAACGGCAGCGGCGCACATGGTGGAACATGACGGTGGAGGAGCACAACGACGACGCACGACGGTGGAGCATGACGGTGGTCAGTATTCGAGCATTTTATTTAAACATATCACTGCATCTCAGATTATGGTCACATACGTATCTATATATTTCTTGCACGACGTTTCCCCAGGAAACCACAATCCACGTCTACTATGATTATGCTCCGTTTTCTCCAATCCAACGTGAACTGGGTCGTGGACGATGGAGGACATGCATGGAGGAGGGGGTCGTGGAGAAGAAGGATGGAGGGAGGTGCAGATGGAGGAGGGCATATTCAATTTTTACAATCAGAACTCATTTTTTACAATATCAGATCATTTTTTACAATATCAAATCGTTTTTTTACAAATCTCATATTGTTTCTTTACAATTTCATATTGTTTCTTTACAATCTCATATTATTTTTACAATATCATGTTACATTTTACATTTATCATTAATATTATAAATTTCTAATAATTTCAGTTCGCGAACGAGAAGTACCATATATATTTGTGAAAAACGCACATAATTGTGGGTGTGGATTTACAATCTTCATACAGATTTTGTAAAACATGCATGAACTTTTACAAATAGTGTTATCAAAATTACAATTAAAATAATATAACTACTACTAATTGTGATTTTATTTTACAATGCAGGACAAAGTTCTACAATATCAACTGAAATTTTACAAAGAGATCTGTTATTCTGCATTGCACGAAAATGCTACCACGTTGGCGAAACTTCATTAACTAAAAGGCAACAAAAAATATCAATTCAGATGCGCTACAAATGGAAAAATACAAGGACAAAATAAATATCAAATTCAAAATTAAATTCAAATTTAAAACAAAAATGTATGGACTAAAATATCCTTTTGGATGAAGAACCACTAGATCGAGATCTAACGGATCTCGTGATGGGCTTTCCATGCACCTAGGAAAGGTGCACCTCATTGGAAGGGCTCTCTCTCTCTCTCTCTCTATATATATATATATATATATATCCAGTTTTCTCGATTAAGAAAATCAATTCGTTCAGTCTGACCAATAAATTAAATCCAACCTAATTGTTTCGAGTTATATGAATGCTGATGTCATTACTGGTGCGATCAACAATCAGATCATGTTCAACCAAATCCACAGCCGACCGGTTAAAAATCAGGAGCGATTTTTAAAACGTTGCTCCAAAGACAATGCACATAAGTATTTTAATTTAGGATTTTTATCAGTTGTGCCCTTTCGAGATATTGCAATATCATTTATGGTCCTTTCTTTTTGGGAATATCAGTTGTGCTCCCGACTTCTCGTCGTTATATCAGTTGTGCCCCTCTGTTACTTTGGCCATCTATAAGTTTAACTTAACCATGCTTTAATCAAATCATGATGAAGTTATGAGGGGTATATCCGAAAGAAAAACACCCCACCTTCACCCTGATAGATCTGCACAACTTCGGGTGCAACACTAACATCCCCGCCGATGAGGAAGGTGTCGTGAAGCTTGAGCTTAAGGACACCAATTATGATAAGACGGTGCTTGAGTCGCTGCATCCGTCGCAGGTTTTGGAGACTTCATTGGAGCATCATCTCATTGAAACATTGTCCGAGGAGCACTGCCATTGGAGACCTCTGCGTCTGTCGCACCACTGGCCATCAGCATCGGATCATCGTTGATGGAACTTCCGGAAGCACACTTTTGGAGATCGGCTCATTGTGCACCATTGAACAGCTTGTCGTGCACCGTATGGAAAGAGATTCCTATGTGATTGGGCAAACACTTGTTGTAATCATCTCCATATTTGAATGAGACAAGCACTGCAGGAAACTTCATCTAGAAACATAGCGTAGAGATTCGAAGATTGGAAAAATTGGGGATGAACGGGAGCCGACACCGCTTAAGTGCCTCGTGCGCGAGGGGGGTTTGTCGGAGCCGTGGCGGACGACGACTGGGTGGAGCAGAGAGCGGGGTCAGACAGTGGCGATGTGTGGCCTGCACGGGTTCAGGGATTGCTACGTTCTGGAGGTGGGTTAAGGAGCTCGAGGCTGGAGGGTATCGAGCTAGGAGGGGCAAGCTAGGGAGAAGGGGCAGAGGAGGAGAAGGTGGTGCAGGGATTGGATGGGAAAGAGGGATAGAATAGAAAAATGTCTTTTTTAGCTTTTTGTTAATTTAATTCCCGTTATGTTTCTAAAGTTAACGTCTGTTTGCATTGGAGATGGACGACAATTACCCGAGGGGCACAAGTGATAAAACGAAAAGAAGAGAAGCGCACCTGATTTTCTCTAAAAAGAGAGGTATAACTGAAATTACAATATCTCATATGAGCTCAACTGATAAAAACCCTTTAATTTAAATACTAATTTACATCTGACGTCGAAACTCCTCTTCACCGAACAAGTGATTTGATTTAGGCGCTCTAACAAACATATCAACGTCTCAAAAACTAGGAATAATTACCAAGATTTCTCAACATGAAGGCTCGTGCAGTGCTTACGGACTAAGCCATAAAACTGAGGTTCTAATTACCATAGCTTCAATATATGAAAATTTGTGTAGCGAATATTACTGCGGTTATCGATCACTAAATAATAATAATAATTTTGTCTCGGAAGCTTCGCCTGATCTCATCATTTACTCACGCGGCGGAGCAAAGCTTCCCCGCCTTCCCCAATTCTCGCTCCTCCCAACTTGCACAAATGCGTGTGCAAGTTCGCGTATTTCTATAAAAGCCCTTCAAGTATTTTCACGGGGCCCACCGTAATGAAGATGACATGTAGGGTCCCCTCATGAATTTTCACCTGCAAAGATCCCCCCTTCAATGAGGTCGTGCGGTGTGGCCTAACTTGCAATTGGGCCGATAGTTCGGGTACTGATTGCAAATTTTCCCTGTCCGAAATAAAAAAATGCAAATAAAAGGATTTCAGAAAAGGGTGGTTGAGAGGAAGAGCACTAAAGGTGCCAACCATTTCAATGATAATCAAAATAACATTAAAAAAACCTTCAAGTCCAACACCACTATCCCCACCTCCCATTATATTTTGTAGGGTAAATTACAATTTGAGTCCTCATTTAGCAAATGGAAATTTTGGGGTTCATGACGAATATACCCTTGTTGGGAAGGAAATGAGGGTTGGGTTCCAACTTTTAAACAACGACATACTCGTTATTAACCTTAAAAAATTCCTTACATTAATGACCCTTAGATCCGAATAATTATAATTTAAAGATCAGAATCTATTCTGAGATCGGACCCATAAATTGAGATCCAAATTATAATTCACCCTATTTTATTTTGTAATTTGTACCGATAAAAAAATAATTTGTCATCAAATGTCAGCAAAAAAACACGGTGAAAGGAAAAGAAAAGGAGTGGAGAAAGAGAGATCAAGAATAAGAAGAGGGGAGAGTCTTATTTTCTCTCCTCTCTGTTTCCTCTTCTTCGTCTTCTTCCAATCTCTGGAGGGAGAGGGAGAGATGGGCACGTGCGTGTCGCGGCCACAGGGCTGCGTGGGGGCGGGGCTAAGGGCGCCGAAGAGATCTCTCCGGCGGCGGAGGAAGGGCGGCGCCGCGCGGCACAAGGCCATGGAGACGATCCCCGAAGCGGCGCTGGAGGCCGAGGCCGTCGATGGAACCGTGGCCTACAGCAATCCCACCTTCCACGGTAATATATTCTTCGATCCCGTGGCTCATCGTGCCCGCATTGCTTCACGCTCCGCGGGGAATCTCGTGGATCGTGAAGGATCGGCTTTTGACAACGTGCGCTTCTCGGTTTTTGGTGTTTATTGTTTGGATACTTTGTGTTTGATGTGTATCGTTGGAAAAATGTGGTGGATTTTTTTGTTGATGCTTTGCTCGATCGTTTTTTTTGTTGCATGTACAATAGTCTGGATGGTGTTTAGTGGCGCGTTCGAGCTTTTTTGATCTGAATGAAGATTTGTTTTCATGTTTTATTTTAAAAATTTACTTGAGCATGAGGAATGCTGTGGGTTCGGGAAGGTGGGATTTTAGTGCCGATGTATGATTGATTTTGGGCGTTCTTTTGTGTGTTTCTCGTTTTGCTACGTATCATGAGAAATGTGGGAGGTTTTTTTGGTTGGTACTCTGCTCAAATCGTTATTTTTTCCCAGGAGAGAAATTGCATGGATTAGGTGGTGGTTAGATGCCTTTTTTATTGGAATGAAGATTTATTTTTCATAGTTGAGATCACTACGAAACCAAACATATTGGATTTCCCCCCTATTGTTTTGTACTGTGAGAATTACGATGGGTTTGCTTCGTGGCCTTCCTCCCCAAGAAAATGAACGGAGGGAGCTCAGAGCCCCTCTAATATATAATCTTGGAAGCTGCAGCCTCATATATAGTTTAAGGCCATCTTCATTTCTATCAATAGCTCCCCCGTACAAAAAAGGGCTTCGGGCATTTTGCTTCCTACGAGCAGCAAATTTCCAGAGATGGACCGTAGCTGAGGAAGTAGTTCCGTTTCCGTGTCAGTTTCAGAGAACCGTCGCTCTGATTGGAAGAAGTCACCTAGATTTCTTTGCACAATGTTATGGTGTCAAATTTTGTACAGTAGCTTTTGTCCCTTTCCAAGTTGTAAGCATAGTCCTAGAGTTGTTCTTCAAATTCTAGCAGTTTCTTCAGGAGGTACCGCGACTTGTAGTATCCTTATGATCTGAAAGGTTAATTATATTGATATACCATCATCATCTGAAGTAGTCAAAACCAAAAACAAGTAAATACTTGAGCACATTTTGCTTAATTTTCTGTTTCCTGATAATGCAGTAAGCTGTCCATTTTCCCATCATCCTGTCTCTTTTGAAGTAGAACCTAACTGCAAAAAGTTACAATTAGGTATGTTGTCTGCGGGTTAAGTGCTACTGCGAAAATCCCTATCAACGTTTGGGGTGATTTCTCGTGCCATGAAGAAAATATCTCTCATATGAATAAATCATTATATTTAAAGCTATTATTTAAAAAGAGCCATTCCGTATATAATAAATATAAATATTATGTGTTTAATATGTTATCCATCTTGTCAAATGTGGTCGCATTTCATTTGGTTTTCAGCTGATATTTTTTGCAACACCACTCACTAGCTGGTCAAGGTACCCATAGTTTCTCCCTTAAGGAAGGAAATGAACTTCTCTTCTTTAGGCTTAGTATGACGGGGTATGCCTGTTATTTGTTTCTTAGAAATATTACATTGCCTGTTATTTGTTTCTTAGAAATATTACATTCTAATGTTATTTGCTATCTTATAATCACAGTTTTATCTGGAAGTGTGGAGGACATCTGGTTTGATACTTATGGCAGTCATGAAGAGTCAGATTGTGAAGATGAATTTCTCAGTGTTCCTGATGGTAAACATTACTAGACTAACTTTTTATTCTTAAAGTTACTTCTCTATTTTGATTTAATATTCGTATGCTCCAAATGGTTAAGATATCCTGTTTCTCTATGTTGGGACAGATGCATCATCTCTAAATGGAGGTGAAGTGGCTCCATCATCCAATGTTTCATCTTTTAGAGATGCTAACAGTGAAGATGATAATACTAATCGATCTGTTGCCTCTGGCAACCAAAGACTAAATACTCATAGGCAAGGAAGACATATTTTAGATAATGCAATAAGCAGTGTGAATATTCAATCTGTCAAAACTTCTGCTAATCCAAAGCCTGAAGCTTTAGGCGTTCGTGTGGATGAAGTTTCTAGCCATGGTGATGGTGGCTTGTTGGAAAATTGTGGTATCCTGCCAAGCAACTGTTTGCCATGCCTGACACCATCTGGACCCACTGTGGAAAAGAGAAGATCTTCCAGTTTAAGTCCTCCAAGCTCCAGGAAAAAAGCATCCTCGAAGCTTTCCTTCAAGTGGAGGTCAGGAGAAGGACACCCGTCTACACCTCGTGGTGAATCTCTTTGCCTTGTAATCTTCTACCTGTAGAATCTCTGAGTACTGACTTGTACTGATGTTTCTGTTTTTTCCATATTAGATTCATTGAAGTTTCTAGAAAGACCTCTGGCTGGCACTCAGGTCCAATTCTCCTTACTGGAGAAGAAGATACTCGACAGCTGGTCATATATTGAGCCTTCTTCTTTCAAGGTTCGAGGAGAGCATTATGCTCGGTATGTAATATTCTTTGACATGGCACCTATCACGGTCCTTTGATTAGCTGAACGCAACAGATAACTGAAAGTAGTAGGTTGCAATGCCGCACAAAGAGATGATTGATAAAATGCCTGATTTTTATGAACTTTTGGTCTTTCAATAGGGATAAAAAGAAGGAATTTGCCCCCAAACATGCTGCTTATTACCCCTTTGGAGTTGATGTATTCCTATGCGAGCAGAAAATTGATCACATTGCTCGACATGTGGAACTCCCAGAAGTCAATACTTCTGGCAAGTTTCCGTCCCTCCTAATAGTGAATGTCCAGGTATTGTCACTGTTCTTTCACTTGATGTTTTCTGCTTTTACACGTCGATTGATTTAGATATTAAATAAATGGTTATTGTGCTGGATTAATACATAGCAACTTAAATTCTATTGTCCCTTAAAAAGTTCTAGTGTTTTATTTGTTAGAAAGCTGAAAAAAACATAAATGTTTGCCACAAGAAAGGTTGCCAGAAGATAAAATGTGGGACTAATCTTCAACAATCACGAACTAGTTTTTTAATGCCGGGCAGCTAGGAGAATATTGTAATTTCAATCAAATGGCTTTACTTTTGGTAGGAAAATAGATGGTTTGAAGTTTCAACTTTCAAGATATTGAGTTGCATGGATGGTTCATATGGAATACCACATTGCTTAGGAATTTTTTTCAAGTTTATACCATATCAATTTACAGATTTATGCTAGATGGCTTTATCCACATTCACAAGTAATAGCTCCATTGTTCTTTCAGATCCCATTGTATCCAGCTACAATATTTCAAAGTGAAGCTGATGGGGAGGGGATGAGTATTGTCCTGTACTTTAAGCTATCTGAAAATTTTGGAAAGGAGATGCCCTATCAGTTTCAAGAGAGCTTCAGAGTATGTTTGATCCATTTTAAATAGAACTATGTCTACACTTTTCCTTGTATTTTTCTATTTTGTTTGATTTTCATTTTATGTGAGATTGATTTGTTAATCAAAGCTCGTGTGCATATTTTTTGGAGCATATTGGTTGGATGGGGTACAAGAACACCAATCTAGGGTTGTTGCTGGGATATCATGTAGGAGAATATGCAATTTGTTTTATTATGATACACTAGACCTCTCTTATATGGGAGAGGTAGAGTCTAGGTTTAAGGAGAGGATTATAGACATACCACATATACAATATTATTTTATTATGGGTTTTTATAAGTTGTGCCCCTTTGAGATATTGTAGTATCAGTTATGCCCATCCTTTTTTGGGAATATCAATTGTGCCCATGACTTCTTCCACAATGACCACTTGTGCCCTTCAGTTAGTCTGGTTGTCTATTAGTTGAACTAAACCATGATTTAATTAAATCATGGTGTAGTTAAGAAGGTCATAACAGGAAAAAAACACCTACCTCCGCCTCCACCACCCTCCTCCTCGATGGTGATGACAAGCTCAATAGGAACATGCACACCTCATATGTCCATCGTTCTCAGCTCCGCCCTCACCCTGCACCCTGGGCGACGTATCCAATCACATGTACGAGCATCACCTAGAGACGAACGGAAGCAAGAACCACTTTTTCGGGTGAGCCAAGGACCAACTCTCTGCACCCACATCTGACCTCTACTTCGAGTTCTTCCTCCAGGCGAACAGAGGATGAATCATCTGCCAATGTTCACTAAATCGGCCGCACGAGCCGCATATGCGGCCGCATATGCCCGTGCGGTGTGCAGACCGCACCGATTACTTGAATCAGTGCATTATGCGCCCTCCCCGCATATGCGGCCCGCATATGCCCCGCATATGCCTCGTATATCCCGCATATGCCCCGCATACTGCTCCAGCAACTCCAACTTTTCAATCTTCTCATTCAGGTCCTTAATTCTGTAACTCTGCCTCTTCATTCAATTGTTAGAATATGACATGCATTTCTATACAATTGCAATGCATTATACCATTATGTATATGTAATGTTTTAATATTTTTCTCATGTATTATTTTCACGAGTATATGCAATGTATCGTCGAATATTTTATATATATGGCGATTGAGGTTTTGCTCATGTAGTGCATGTATGTGTATTGAAGTTTTGTTATTACGAATCATATAATGTGGAGTTTTTATGGTAAATATTTTTTTGTGATTAAATATGAGGCAATTAAAAGTATATATGCACACCCATCTAACATGAACCATTTTTCTTAGATCTTCTTTAACTCCACTTAGATACATAACTTCAGTGGCAATGTTATTCATAGATATTTTTTTTATAATTAAAAACTAGAAAACCGCTTAGAACCGCATATACCCCGCATATGCCCCCGCATACCGCTTAATCAGTATTCGGTGACCAGTCCGAACGCATACGCATACCGCTTTCCTGAACCTTGTCATCTGCCCTAATCCATATCTGGCTAGGGGGGTAGGGAAGGAATCAGAGGAGATCGGAGGAGGGGCTAGAAGGAGAGGGCGGTCGAAGGAGGGGTTGGAAGTGGAGGGGATGTCAGGGGAGGAGTATGAGGCAGAGGGGGAGGAGGAGGGACTAGATGAGAGGAGGGACTGGAGGCGGAGGGGTGTCAAGGGAGGAGGAGGGTTTGGATGGAGAGGGACAATCAGAGGAGGAGCAGGGGCTAGATGGTGAGGGTGGTCGGAGGAGGGGGAGGAAGAGGTGTTGGAGTGGGAGGAAGACCTTTCAACACTTGTTTTTTTATCTAATTTCATTTGTGTCTCGAAGTTAACGTCCGTGTACATTGGGGACTGACGACAACTAATCCAAGGGGTACCTGTGATCATTGTGGAAGAAGTCAGGGGCAAAGCTGATATTCCTAAAAAGGGAGGGGAATAACTGATATTGCAATATCTCATAGCGACACAACTAGGGATGCAACCGGATATGGATATATATGTATCCATCTGTCATCATATCTGTTTTTAAGAGGATATGGATATGATTTTTTTTATTTCAGGAGATACGGATACGGATATGATATTTTATTTTTTACAAATATAGATAAGGATATGGATATTATTTTCATTTTTTTACGGATATGGATACAGATATGGTTACATATTTTTTTGACGGATACGGATATCTGCATTGTTGAATTTGTGTTTATATTGTATATACATACATCTTGTGTGTGTATGTGTATCTCCAAATATGTTATAGGATTAGTTACAATATATTGCATCCATAGTCATTTTCAAATATGGGAAGAAATATATATATATATATATGTATATATATATAATTTAATCATTTATTATACACTTATTAAACTTAGTATAATTCTATAGTTTTTTTGTATTTGGTTGTCTTGTAGTTTATTAATTTTGATTTAATTAAATATTAATTTCATTTTTACCAAATAATCCTACTAAGTGTAAGCGTTAGAAGGCATTTCTTATCTGCAGGATAATCTGTTTCTGTTCGTAAAATATTTGCATCCGAATCGTGATTATTTATTTCTATATATGTATCCATATTTAAGGATATGGTTTGCAATTTTCAATATCCGCAATGTATCTGTTTCCGTATCCACATCCGTATTTTAAAATGGATAAGAATATGATAATACCTATATCCGTATCCGTCCGTTTGCATCTCTAGGCACAACTGATAAAAAGAATATATTATCTTCATATTTTGCATTTGCTAAGAAGCTCCTTTTAATTAATTTCATCACCTTTCTCCTACAAATGAAGGGATATGATTTCATTATCAAATAATAGAAGTTTTGTTTTTAACATTATTTCAGAGCAACAATCCTATGTTGGTGTGCTGTACCTACTTGACCCCTCCTCTCTTTTTTCCACTTTAAATCATTCTCGCTAGTCTCCCATGATAGACGACCTTGCCGCGAGTCTTCCACTGGCATCTATCAATGACTACTAAGCGGTTGCATCACTTAGCAAATCACTGCTTATCGGCTCCACAGTCTTGCGACCACACAACCATTCGACATCGCTATCCAGTGACTTCGCCCCCAAGCAGTTGTCACATGGTTCTGCCTTTGTCTCCTTTAGTGTTCGCAGTTCATGCAGGTTATAGATAAGCCTCTAAAGGCTCATATTTCTGTGCTAGAGACTACTGCTCCATTGGTGTTGGCCTGCACACATATGAATGTTTCATACTATGATTGTGTTGGCTGTGATTCGTCTAATGTTGCTTGTGCCTAGCATCATTGAGTCCGAGATATAGATATCCACTTCTTCTTAGATTGCTCTGGAACCACTATCAAATTTGAATGGCACCACCAATTATATTTATGATCATATGCTTTTTTGTATCCTTGTGATGGTGTATCAAAAGAGGCTTTATATCCTAACGAGCAATGAGTAAAAGCCTAAATATAAGGATTTCGAAAAATGAACAAGGCAACTTTCTGGTGATGACTTAGCTCAGAAATAGTAATGAACAAACTATTACATCAAATCTACTCTATAAGAAGATTGCCTAGGATATATAGGCTAGCCTTGAGAAGTATTCCCATAGGCATGACAATGTCCGACTGGGTGATATCTGGCCAGGATTTGGTATATCAATCAAAGTGACATAGCCTCAGCTGACTACTATATACTATGGAGGCTATTTTTTAAAGGCCAGCTATCTTCAAACCTACTTGTTGTGAGTTGTGACAAGAAAATTACTAGACATCGTCTATACTCATCTGGATTTTAATATTTTTCAGGGTAATAGACTTTCTAGTGTTTCTACGAACACTACTGTTCTTATTGCCTATAATCAAGGTGGTAACTTTACTGGTTGAGGAGGACGTTCTTTTGGTTGTGGTTGCGATTGCGATAGAGGTCGTGATTGATCCCCTCAGTTGTATGTGCATTCTACGTGCACGAATCATGTCATGGGGAAAATTTGGAGGCTGCATGGGCTAATCAAGATTCCTCCTATCAAGGTTGCAGAAATCAATAGTCAGTACTCGGTCGGTGGAGTCACGGAATAAGGATTAATCGACAGTCGGATGACTAATCGGATTTAGTCAATTATTAGTTGGTTTTGAATTTTTAATTAATTTAAATATATAAATTATTTTTATCATATACTCTTATATATTTGCATAGATTTTGTACATTTTCTATAATATCATAACGAAAACAAAAGAAGTATTTGACTTTAAATATAACATTAGGCATAGTAGAATAAGTTGACTTCTAAAAAAAGCAACAAATAAAAAAATCTCTATGTAAAAATCTATCAAGTAGTCGGCTGACTAGTCGGCCCGATTAGTCGAGTTGACCAACTTGGCCTAGTCAACTTAGCTACCCCCTCGACTCGAGTAGTCGGTCTAGTCGACCGACTTTTACAACAGTGCCTCCTATTAACTACTCCTATAAATCTTTTGCCACTCATAATGTGCAACTTCATTAGCCATAACTTATGTTCATAGTTCATACGCACTTTTGATGGCACGCTACATCACAATGGCTCTTATATTAGGATATAGCATAGTATTGAACTCACCAATACTTCATGTTTTGTTGCTTGTGGAGAAAAGAATGAATCATTATGTTTATTCCATGAATCGAGGGTCTCTTATATAGAGAGAAACCCTTGAGAGTGAAAATGGGGGAAATGCGTATATGTCCCAGAAGGATTACAAGACTTAAATAAAATAAAAAATACAATAACTCACACTCCCCCTCAAGTTAGAGCATATTTGTCGATCATGCCCAACTTGGAAATCAAACGCGAAAGTCGCTTCTTCGATAGTGTCTTCGTGAAGATTTCTGGAAGCTGAAGTTCAATGGAGATGTGTGGAGTGGTGATCTTTCCTCCTCGTACTGCTTCACGAATGAAGAGACAATCAACCTCAATGTGCGTAGATAGCTCATGGAAAAAATGATTGGTCGTAATGTACGTGGCATACTTGTTGTCACAGTATAAAGATACACGAGTCTTAACTGAAAGTCCAAGTTCATAAAGAAAGGAGACAAGCCAAGTGATCTCACAGGTGGCATGGGTCATTGCCATGTATTCTGCCTTTGCACTCGATTTGGAGACTATTGTCTGTTTCTTACTTCATCAAGTAACCAAATTGCCCCCAACGAGCATATGTATAGGCAACATCAATGTGATCGTTGATCCCATAGAAGAGTCTACGTCTGGGAGATTCCTTCAAGTATTAAAGGATCAAATGAACTCTTGCCAATGACTGTAAAGAGGTCTCTACATATGCTGGCAGGCTCTATTTATAGCATATGATATATCTGGTCTAGTGACAATGAGATAGAGAAGTGTTGGGAAAAAGGAACGGCTTGTTTATTCCATAAGCCCTAGGCTCTCTTATATAGGAGAGTAGCCTATGGGTAAATTACATAAAGCATACACTGGAAAAATAAAATAGAGGAGGTACAAGTACTACTATTATATGCATTAACACTCCCCCTCAAGATGGAGCATAGATATCAATCATGCTCAGCTTGGAAGCACACTTCTGGAATGGGCCTCGTAGCAATGCTTTGGTGAATATATCCGCAGTCTGATTCTCTGAGGTAACATGAGACGTAGCGATGAATCCTTTCTGAATCATGTCACGTATGAAGTGACAATCCACCTCAATGTGCTTGGTCCGCTCATGGAATGCTGGGTTGTTTGCAATGAACAAGGCAACCTGATTATCACATTCCAAGTTCATAGGGAGTGGTACATCTAAACATAGGTCTGTAAGCACAACTTTCACCCACATCATTTCTGTAGTAGCCTGGGCCATAGCCCTATATTCGGATTCAGCACTAGATCTAGCTACCACCGTCTGTTTCTTACTTCTCCATGAGACTAGGGCATCTCCAACATAGACAGCATACCCTGACGTGGACTTCCTGTCCTTGGGACATCCTGCATAGTCTGCATCTGCACATGCTGAGATAGAAATCCCCTTTCCTTTCTTGAATAGCAGACCTGCACCTGGAGAAGATTTGAGATATCTAAGAATCATATATATTGCATCCATATGCACTTGGCGTGGTTGCTCCATGAACTGGCTCACACGACTCACTGCAAGCATACATGTTTCACTCAACATATCTGTAACATATTTCCTCTGTGACATTACTAACCCATATGAATTTCTAGCAAATTCAAGTCCCAGAAAATATGTAAGGACACCAAGATCCTTAGTGACAAATTCACTACCCAGCATTTCTTTCGCCTGCTTTATGCCCTGCTCATCATCTCCTGTAATCAAGATGTCATCAACATAAACCATAATCACAATGATACCTCTAGCAGTCTTCTGTACAAACAAGGAATGATCAGCATTGGAGCGTTTGTATCCTTGTTTCTCGAAGAGATCTGAGAGCTTCTGAAACCATGCTCTGGGGCTCTGCTTAAGGCCACAGATAGCCTTATGTAACCTGCATACCTTGGAACACCCCCCCTCAACAGCAAAACCAGGTGGCTGTTGCATATAAACTTCTTCCTGCAAATCGCCATATAGGAATGCATTCTTCACGTCCAACTGATGAAGCGGCTAGTCTCGAGCAACTGCAACTGACAACAAGATCCGTAGAGTGGAATGACGTGCCACAGGCGAGAATGTGTCAAGGTAATCCACCCCGTATGTCTGTGTGAAGCCACGTGCAACCAGACGCGCCTTGTACCTGTCAATAGAGCCATCGGCATTGTGCTTCACTGTAAACACCCACTTGCAGCTTACTGGGTTCACATCTGGAGGTATAGGAACCAAACTCCAAGTTCCTCTGGACTGAAGTGCCGCCATTTCTTCCTCCATTGCTAGCCGCCATCGGCTATCCTGCAGAGCATCATGATGGTTTCGTGGAATATCTATAGCTGAAAGTGCCACAACAAATGACCTGAAATCTCCAGATAGCCTCTCAAAAGACACGGATGCTGATAATGGATATTTAGCACAGCTTCTCTTCGACTTGCGTATAGCAATGGGAACATCCAAATCAGCTGTAGTCTCATCTGGCCCCTGCACCATATCCTGATCAGAAATATCGTCAGATCCATCAACAATAATATTTTCATTACATACCATAGGCGAGCTAGTGGACGAGTCATGACCATGAGCGGGAGGAGGCCTGCGGGTATAGTGGAACGGTAGCGGTGAGATAGGTGGTGGTGGTGGTGGTGACGACATATGAGGTGATGGTGGTGGTGACGGCATCTGAGGTGGTGGTGTCATGTATATGGCATCAGGAGGTATAGGTGGTAGCTGCTTGTCTCATGAGGCTGAAAAATACATAACAGATTCAAAAAATGTAACATCTGCACTGATCATATACCACCGACGCAGAGGATCAAAGCACTTGTACCCCTTTTGAGTTCTGGAGTACCCAACAAAGACACACTTGACAACCCTAGGAGAGAGCTTGTCAGTACCAGGTGACAACTGATGGACAAATGCAACCGACCCAAACACACGAGGAGTAAGAGTGAACAGATCCTTGCCAGGATGAATGAGTGAAAACGGAATCTGTTCATTCAAGACAGAAGAAGGCATACGGTTGATTAGGTAACATGCAGTAAGAACTGCATCACCTAGGAGTAGGGAACATGACTCTGTACAAGTAGTGATCTTGTGATATCAAGAAGGTGACGGTGTTTTCTTTCAGCAATTCCGTTCTGTTGAGATGTATGAGCACAAGAAGTTTGGTGAACGATCACTTTTGAGGAGTAATTTCACAGATGTGGAGAAAACATTTTGTATTTCATTCAAAAAATGGATAATGATATTTCCTGCTTCAGATTTATTTTTCATCAGAAACACCCATGACACTCTAGAAAAATCATCAACAAATACTATATAAAATATGTGTCCCTGATGATCAGGTACACGACTCGGACCCCAGACATCAATATAAAATAACTCGAACTTGGAGGTACTACTCCGACCTAGACGACTGGGAAAGGATGACCTGTGATGCTTTCCCAACTGACACGCCTCACACTGAATAGGTGTGTGAGGAAGACCGTACGGTAACACTTGACGCAACTTCTGAAGCGGTAAATGACCAAAGCGCAGATGCCACAATAAAGTAGATACTTGTCCAGAAGGAGAGGATGAGGCTCCAGCAAATGGGGTATGAATCAGGCGGTAGAGGCCTCCTTGCTCATAGCCACGACCAATCGCGTTGCCCGTACGGATGTCCTGAAAAATCAAAGAAGATGGATCAAAAATTGCCCGACAATGTAGATCCTTCGTAATCTGACTAATTGATAACAAATTCATCGAAAAGGCAGGTGCATGTAGCACATTCTTGAGCTGCATAGACGATGTCAATCTAATCTCCCCCTGACCGGTGATGGGAGAATGTGTACCATTGGCAATTACTACAGTCCGTCCTGGAGGGATCTGAGTGTATCCTGTAAGTAGATTCTGGTCGCCACATAGGTGATGTGTAGCGCCCGAGTCCATAATCCATGGTATATTATCTGATCTACTACTGTTGAGTACAAGTATACTACCTGAGGCACTGGTAGATGCAGAGGCAGAAGTAGCGGCATCAGAATGACTCTTTGCAGTCGGTGTTGGTCCAGATAATGGAATAATGCCCCTCAGACGGGCAACAAGATCGTCGAACCGTTGATCCAAAATAGCAGCAGATGGAGGCTCTATCTACTCAGCACTCAGCAGCTCGTGCGGATGCAGGAAATCCATGCTTCGAGTAGCATGTATCTTCATTGTGTCCAACTCGGTGACAGTAGGTACATGTTGGCCTAGTGCGGCCACCCCTTCCACGAGGTCCACGTCCACGGCCCTGATGCTGAAATCCGCGACCTCTGTTGGTTGCCATGGCTGAAGAATTCTGACTCGCAGCCGTGGACGGAACTGTGATCCGACTCAATTTATGAAAAGCTTCCTCCATGGGAGGAATAGTCGAGTCAGCCAGAATCTGTGATCGTGCCGCCTCATACTCTGGATCGAGTGCAGCCAGGAATACACCCATCATGGTCGCATTCCTGTATGTCTTCTGTTGTTCTGGCGTGGCAGTAAGAGGCATGAAGCTATAAAGCTTCTCGAACATCCCTCTCAGTGATGTATAGAGAGAATGTAAAGGGCGACCATTCTGCTTTATTGTGAATATATCATGCTGAAGTTGCAGAATCTTCGTCTCGTTCTTTGCCTGAGAGTATGTTGCCGCCAGAATATCCCACATATCCTTGGCTGTGGGTTGATGAAAGATGTCATTGGCAATTTCAATGGCCAACGTACCAGATAGCCATACCTTGGCATATGCATCATCGGCCTCCCAAGAGGCATTGACTCCAGTCTTCTCTGCATGCTCAGGTTCGGTAAGAATGTGCTTCTTACCTGTTGACTTCATCATACTCATGAACTGCATAGCCCACAGTTCATAGTTTGTACCGTCCATCTTGACAATAGGCGCTGGACCACGAAAGGCGCCAATAGATGGGATATCCGCCTTGCTTTCTGACATACTGGAGATGGAAGAGTGGAGCGATTGATAGAAGATGAGCTTCGTCTATAATGACATAGACGGGGTTAGTTGCATGTGTAGACCTCAAGCAACCAACCCCATGAAAATGTGCGTGCTAAGCCCTACACACGCGTAGTAATCACGCGCAGGATGCACGCGCACGCATTGGAGATGCACTAGGTCTGCACTGTACTGGAGATGCACGCGCAGGGGATGCGTGCACTAGATCTGCACTGGAGCGAGCACGCACACGCACTGGAGATGTACAGATGCACACGATGCGCACACGCACAAGGAGGCGCAGGTGCGCTCACAGGCTACAGCGCGCACGGAGATGGTGCGCAAGAAGAAGGCGCGCACAGACGCTGCAGCACATGCGCTGCACGGAGGAGGAAAGGCGCACAGGCGCGCAAGGAGGAGGTGTGCACGGAGGAGGCGTGCACAGGAGCACAGCGCGCGTGGGCTACGCGCAGTGGCGCAGACGATGGGCGGCGCCGATGAGATGAAGCGAGAAGAAGAAGAGGCCGGCGGGTGTGGTGGGGTTAGGGTTAGGGTTTTGAGAACTCCGGTCTAGGACCGTCGCTCTGATACCATGTTGGGAAAAAGGAACGGCTTGTTTATTCCATAAGCCCTAGGCTCTCTTATATAGGAGAGTAGCCTATGGGTAAATTACATAAAGCATACACTGGAAAAATAAAATAGAGAGGAGTTACAGGTACTACTATTATATGCGTTAACAAGAAGTTTTCCCACCGGGCTTCTATATTATGTAGTGTCCTCAAATGCAGATATGGAGTGTTCCCTCACTTATGCAGGGATGCGAGATGACATATCCAAGTAGCCAGCCTCAGTAAGAATGTCAAGGAAATACTTTATCTGGGAGAGATAGTAATCTCGTGTAGTGCGTATCACCTCAATGCCAAGAAAGTAACGGAGTTGGTTAAGATCCTTCATGACAAAGACGTTTTGGAGAAAGGTCTTGTTCTCTGAAATGCCAGCTTTGTCATCTCCAGTAACAACTTTATCATCAATATAAACAAGTATAACAGTGTTGGTAGACCATCATCAGATTACTTCGTCTTTGTGAGACAACAAGCCATTGAAAGTGTGATATTGGCTATCTATATTGACGATATGGTGATAACTGGTGATGACGAAGCAGGAATTGCAGAGACCAAGGTCTTCCTCCATAAGGTGTCTGTCACCAAGGATCTTGGTCAGATATGCTACTTCTTTGGTATAGAGGATATCCACACAACAGAGGACCTACATTCGTCACAGATGAAATATTGCAGGGATATTCTTATAGAGGTAGGTTTGATTGGATGCAAACTGTTGGAAAAATAGGAAGAGTTCATCCATTATAAGAGGTCCTAGGGTTCTCTTATATAGGAGAGGAACCTATTGAGCAAATTACATGAAGAAGGAAAAAGAAATAAGAAATAAAAAAACAATAATACATATAATTAATATCTCAACACTCCTCCCTCAAGCTGGAGCTTAGATATCGATCAGACTCCGCTTGGAACAATTTCTCTGATAAGGTTCTCTGGGTAGGGCCTTTGTGAGTACATCTTTGTCTGATTTCCTGTGCTGACATGCGTAGTGGCGATAAGACCTTTCTGTATTATGTCACGAATGTAGTGACAATCCACCTCTATGTGCTTCATCCTCTCATGAAAGGTTGGGTTGTTGGCAATGAAAAGAGCAACCTGATTATCACATTGGAGGTGCATGGGAAGAGACACCTCTACAATCAGGTCAGTAAAACTGATCTGACCCACATCATCTCTATGCTAGATTGTGCCATGGTCCTGTATTCTGACTCAGCGCTTGATCTAGCAACCACTGTATGCTTCTTACTCTTCCATGAAACAAGAGAATTCCCTATGCATGTAGTGACAATCCATCTCTATGTGCTCCGTCCTCTCATAAAAGGTTGGGTTGTTGGCAATGAAAAGAGCAGTCTGATTATCACATTGGAGGTGCATGGGAAGAGGCACCTCTACAGTCAGGTCAGTAAGTACGGATTTGACCCACATCATCTCTGTGCTAGATTGCACCGTGGTCCTGTATTCCGACTCAACACTTGATCTGGCAACCATTGTTTGCTTCTTACTCTTCCATGAAACAAGAGAATTCCCTATGAACGCATCAAAACCTAATGTAGACTTTCTATCCTTTGGACACTCAACATAATCTGCATCTACACATGCTGTAACTGAGAGAGTTGTGCCTCTGCTGAAAAGAAGTCATGTACCAGGTGAAGTCTTCAAGTATCTCAGAATCATATGGACTGCATGCATATGTGCCTGTCTGGGCTGCTCCATAAACTGACTCACTTTGTTAACGACAAAGGATATGTCGGGCCTGGTAATAGTCACATATAGTAGCTTGCCAACAAGTTCTATGTACCTTCTCTTGTCGTCCTCCTCAGTATCATCATCATCATAGAGCTTCATGCTCGGGTCAATAGGAGTAGTGGCAGGTCTGCAATCTGTCATGCTTGTCTCTAAAAGATCTTTAACGCACTTCTTCTGGGTCATCACAAGACCTCGCTGGTTCGTGGCAAACTCCAGTCCAAGGAAGTGATCTAGGAAGTCCTTGGCATCCTGAATGCCCAGCTCGTCATTCCCTATAACAATAATATCATCAATGTAAACAAGAATGACAATAGTACCTCTCTGGGTCCTCTGCACAAACAAGAAGTTATCGACAGTCGATCTCACAAATCCCCGCTGCTCTATGAAGTCCGAGAGCTTCTAGAACCATGCTCTTGGACTCTGCTTAAGGCCATAGATAGTCTTGTGTAGCCTGCAAACCTTCTGGCACTCCCCCTCAACAGCAAACCCAGGTGGTTGCTGCATGTAGTCCTCCTCCTGTAGATCACCATAGAGGAAGGCATTCTTCATCAAGCTGATACAGAGGCCAATCTCGTATCACGACAACAGAAAATAGAATACGCAGAGTAGAATGTCTGGCAACTGGAGAGAAAGTATCTTGATAGTCCACTCCATATGTCTGGGTGAGCCCACATGCCACAAGTCTCGCCTTATAGCGATCCACGTTGCCATCCGCACGGTGTTTCACAGCGAACACCCATTTTCATCCCACAATAGATGCATCGATTGGAGCAGAAACAATACACCACGTACCACGTGAATGTAGCGCAGTCATTTCCTCCTCCATGGCTAACCTCCACTGATTGTCCTTTAGAGCCTCTTGATATGTCTGTGGTATCTCCACAACAGATAGTGCCACGATAAACCTCTTGAAATCCTTTGACAACCTGCTCAAGAAAACCTGGGCTGCAAGAGGATAAGTAGCACACTCTCATTTCGGCTTTCGTAAAGCAATCGGAACATCAAGATCATCTGCCAAGTCTTGAACCTGTGAGTTCCCCTCTTGAGAGGGCACCTGCTTATCCTGTATAGAATCCTGCTGCACGGACAACCCAGTAGTGACATCAATAGAAACAATGTGCTTAGTACATACCCGAGGCATGCTGGATGATGGGCAAGGCCTGTGACATCGGGGAATCAAGCGGGGCATGCGAGGAAAAACATGTGGCAAAAACTGAATCAGATTAGGAGGTGGAGCCACAGGAGAATGTGGTGGTGGTGGTGGTGGCGGCCGGCGGTTGAGGAGGTGGTGGTAGAGCAGGAGTAAAGAGAGGCGGAGGAACAACAGTAGGAGGTGGAGGCATGTAGATCATATCGTCAGAGTCAGATGGGCTAGTCTGTCACCTGTAGGAGAAAAATACATAACAGACTCAAAGAAAGTAACGTCAGCATTGACAAAGTACTTCCACCTTAGTGGATCAAAGCAACGGTACCCCTTCTGGGTACGAGAGTAGCCAATAAACACACACTTGACAGCTTTAGGAGAGAGTTTGTCACGACCTAAAAATCATCGTGAACAAAAGTTACAGATCCAAACAGACGAGGTGTAAGGGAGAAAAGATCCTTCTCGGAAAATGCAATCGAGAAAAGAATCTTCTCTCCCAACACAGACGAGGGCATGCAGTTCACCGAATAAAATGTGGTAAGGACATCATCACCCCGGTAAGAGTGAGCACGACTCTATATCAACAAGGTTTTGGTCACATCAAGTAAGTGACGGTGTTTGCGTTCAGCAACACCATTCTGCTACGAAGTATAGGCACATGAGATCTGGTGAACAATGCCAAGAGATCTAAGAAACTCAGAAAGCCGTAAGGTGCATACTTCTAAGGCATTATCAGTGCGAAGATATTTGATCTTAGCAGAAAAGATTCCTTACTTCATTAATAAAATATTTGATCACAGATCCGGCGCCAGACTTATTCTTCAAAAGAAAGACCTAGGAAAGTCTAGGAAAATCATCAACAACCACAAGATAAAAATGATGTTCCTGATGATCAGGAACACGACTTGGACCCCAGATATCTAAATGAAGGAGCTCAAACAATTGGCAACTGCTCCGACTCTGACGGGATGGAAAGGAGGAACGATGATGCTTCCCAAGCTGGCATGCCTCACACTGAAAGGAGGATCTTGTGGAAATCTGAGGAAGAACATGACATAGCTTCTGTTGAGGAAGGTGACCAAAGCGAAGGTGCCACCGATATGGAGAGATTGGCCCAGTAGGTATAGTGGAAATGCCAACATGAGGAGGTTGGACCAGTCTGTAGAGTCCCCGCTGCTCACGACCACATCTAATTACCCTACCCGTGAGTATGTCCTGAAATACAAGAGAAGATGGATCAAAGATGGCCCAACAATGCAAATCCTTAGTAATCTGACTAATGGAAAGTAAATTCATTTGATATTCAAGAGAATATAAAATATTCTGAAGACGCATAGATGGCGTCAGATGCACCTCCCCTTGTCCTGTAATAGGTAAGTGGTCGCCATTGACAATGACAACCCGTCTACCTGGTGGTATGGTCATGTAGGACCTCAATTGCGTTATGTCTCCACAAAGATGATGAGAACCACCGGAGTCTATAATCCATTCTGTCATATCTACCATTATTACCGGTGAAAGCATAAGCAATATCTGAGGAGCTCGAAGAGGCTCTGGCTGCGGCATAGGTGGAAGCCAAAGTGTCCCACATCGCCTTGGTAGTGAGCTGGTTGAGTATCTCATTGGCGATCTCTGTTGCCAATGTACCTGAAAGTCAAACCTTAGCATATGCATCATCCGCCTCCCATGAGATGTTAACCCCAGTCTTCTCAGCAAGCTCTTCATCGGTAAAAATGTGTTTCTTCCCTGTAGATTTCATCATACTCATGAACTGCATAGCCCACAGTTCATAGTTTGACCCATCCATCTTCACTATAGGTACATGACCTCTGAAGGTGTCAGTGGAGGGAATATCGACCTTACTTTCTTACATGATGACAAGAGAAGACTAGGGTTGTAGACTAGATAGACTTTTGTCTACACTTATATAAGGGTATGGTTGCATGTGTAGACTTAAGCAACCAAACCCATCAAGAAGAAGATTCGACGGGGAGCCTAGGCGACGGCAGGTTGCCTAGGCGGCAGACCACAGGAGCCAAGGCGACAGATTGCGGGAGCCTAGGCAGCTGGGAGCCTAAGCGACTGGGGGCCTAGGCGATTGGGGACCTAGGCAACAGGGTGCGGGGGCCTAGGCGGGGGCCCTCGGCGGGAGGAGGGAGCCCGACGACGTCGGAGAGGCACCACGGGGAGGCCCGAGGCGGCACGTACGAGAGGGCTTGAGATGGGGGTTAGGGTTAGGGTTTCGGTACATGAGCTCCAGTCTAGGATCGTCGCTCTGATGCTCTTATACTGTATCTAAAGGGGCCTTGCGGATGTATCTTTTCTACCCCTGATGACAGACAATCCACTATCAGGTATACTATGTTTGTTGGAGAAAATCTTGTTACCTATCGTAGCAAGAAGTAGATCGTTGTATCTAGGTAAAGTGCTGAGGCATAATATAGGACAATGGCTCATGCCACGTGTGAAATTACTTGGTTGACATCTTTCTAGGAAGAAATCGATCTTTGTGCAGCTACTCTAGTTCCTTTGCATCGTGATAACAAATCTATCACATATATTGCTACCAATCCAGTTTTTCATGAAAGAACCAAACAAATTGAAGTTGACTGTCATTTCATACATGATGTTGTATGCCAAGGGAAGATTTGCACTCTACATGTATCGACTGACCTTCAGCTTGCAGACATCCTCACAAAGACACTACCCAAGAAACATGCTTATGAACTCATATATTCAAGTTGAGCATGATCGACAGATATGCTTCAACTTGAGTGGGGTGTTAGAACTATTCTATTTTATTCTATTATGTAAGCTATTGAGAGTATCTTTGTCACTCTCCTTTTTGGTTCCCTAAGATTTCACGCGATATAAGAAGCCCTAGGCCCTATGGAATAAATAAATTATTTCACTCTCTTCTTCTCTCTCCTCACCCATGATGTGCACCCTAAGGAGAAAGAGTAATTATTTCACTCTCTTCTTCTCTCTCCACACCCATGATGTGCACCCTAAGGAGAAAGAGTAGGGATTGTAGTGGACATCCTTTTCTTACACCCCTCACCCTCTAATGTTTGATCCACATATGAATCTTATGTGGTAAGTCCCACCTCAAGATCTCACCCTTTTATCTTAAAAAAAAAAGTTTGGTCCACCTTTCTCCATATTCCACTATCAAAGGAAATGACATGGCGGAAATACACCACTTCATCTGAGAAATCCACATGTTTGGGAATGCACTCGTGTAATTATTACCAAAGGAAATCTATGCCCAGAGCACCACAAGTCTTGGTAACATCAACTTTCCACATGAAACCTCTGTGGTGTTCTTTTCACAATATGACAAATTCATAAGCAATCACAAAGTTGTCCATCTTTGATTTACCCTCAATACCATATGAAATCGGCAAAACCCACACTTTGGTGGCTTCAAATTTATTTCAAAGTTTTTATTTACAATCACTATATAGAGTTGGAAAACATAATTTGACAGAATCAACTAACCCTATCCACATTGTCGTGTGGACTGGAGAAACAAGGACATGCTGAATTGATTTAAGTCAGATTTCCCTTTACAAATTCCTTCATCCACCTCAACAGCCTCCTCACTCAACAAATCACAGAGAACTCTTTGTAGTAGATAATAAGAAAGCTACCTTGATCTGTAGAATTCATCGGTTTTAGTACAATCAAAGGATTCAAAGCCCTATCAACCTTATTGACAATGAGTCAATGACTACTGGTAAAAGAGGTTTGATCATCAACCACAACTGCTTAGCGTTGTTTCCCACCATTGCCATTAGGTGTTTGTTGGATTTTAGTCTATCTCTTGATCGCCAAAAACCTCTTCAGCAACCAACACGTGATCTACCTGCTTATGCAGTCATTTGCAAACATGTGAAAGAATCACATTTTTGCATCCCTTTCATAATGAGGAACGTTTTGATAACTGGCACCAAAATCAACCTCCACTTTCATGTCGTTGGCCGCAGCAATTGATGCTCTTTATCGACCTTCCTCTCTTCAAGAATATAGTGCATGCTCATCTTGACACATGTCCAACTGGCAGCACACCAACCCAGCCCAAACCTCCAACCTTTGACTGCTTTCATTTTTCTAGAATCACTTCCTCTAATCTCACAAGAAAGTCACAAAAATAAAGCCTCAGCCAAAATCCTAGATGCAAATCCCATGTGGTACTCCCCTCTGGTGGTCCAGGAACACGCCCCTGAAGCTAGGTTCCTGCAGCTGTGGTCAATTAAACTTGAAGTAGGAAGTAGAGTAGGAACACTTCCCCAAAACAAGGTTTATTAGTTGACCATGATTATGTTGTGTAACTGAAGATTGACCTCGAAATGATTACAAACCCCATGCTAAAAAGGTGTGGAGGCTACTGAGCGTGGAAACTTGCCAGCTTTTGATCTGAAGGTTGGCATAACTTCTAAGTGAATCAGCAATTTTGGAACTGGCTAATCTACCAACCGAAGTTTGTTGAGGAGATCCACTGAAGTTCTGCTTTGCATTTTGACATCCATGCCGGAACAATTGATCATACAAGCTAAGCATATTATCAGAGTTGGTGTCGATGCACTATGAAACAAATAAACTTTCCCTGCACTATTGTCTATGCCATTTTCTTTTTCCTTTTTGTCGTCCCCCACTGGTTACATTTTAAACTTCATTTCATCCGTTAGTTATTACTTTGCTCTAAAGAGCATCCCATTCAACGAATGAAATACTTTATTTTGTATGTGTTTCAGGTATGTTTGTTTCATGTTGTCATGGAAAAGGCGTGCTATGTATTTCATGCTCTATGTTCATCAATGATGTGTCTTTCTCTGCTATGATTGAATTTCATTATTTTTTCCCCTTCTAATGTGCACAATGTTTCACCTTCTGAAACAGAAACTTATTGATGATGAAGTTGAACGAGTCAAAGGTTTCCCCGTAGACACAATCTCACCCTTCCGGGAGAGATTGAAAATTTTGGGCAGGGTAGGGAATGTAGACGATCTCCATTTAAGTGGAGCAGAGAGGAAGCTCATGCATGCTTATAATGAAAAGCCTGTCCTTTCTCGCCCACAACATGAATTTTACTGGTAAGCAATGCCTTTTAGTCTCACTATTTTCAGCATTTGTTAATTGTGTGCACATTCTTTTATAGACGTTGTCATGTTAAAATGACTTTACTCGAAATGTGGAAAAACTCTTGTGCCAAACATAAGCTCTTTTCCTTCTAAAACAATGCGGAGCATATAAATCTTAGTGTCGAACATATGCATTAATAGCAATTATTCACCATATTGATCAATACCTTCTTGATTTATTGGTCAGGGGGAAACCTATTTCGAGATCGACATAGACATGCATAGGTTTAGTTACATATCAAGAAAAGGGTTTGAAGTATTTCTAGACAGGTTGAAGATTTGCATTTTGGATGTTGGCCTCACTATCCAGGTGTCTTTGCACTCAAATTCTTTTTTATGTCTGATTCCCCCATTGTGGTACATATCGCGATGCTCACACACTCTCTGCAGGGAAGTAAAGCAGATGAGCTGCCGGAGCATGTCCTTTGTTGCATACGGCTGAGTGGAATTGACTATGCCAATTACCGTCAACTAGCAGTTACATGAATATATGATCAAGCTACACAACATCTAGTTTACCATCCTTCTCACTAATTGTGGTGTGACTAATGTGCTGGTAGTTATTAAGCATGTTAGATTGCCACCCGTCACATGACCATGGCATTCTTTCCACGTCCGTTATTTCCTGCCCAAGGTGAATGCTTTGATTGAATGTTGCACAAGGGTCAGCGTGAATACGTGCATCGCAAGCTTTGGAGTTCGCTCATCCATTGAAGGTATTGTCCCAATAGGATCGAGAATAATTTTAATGTATCTATCACAATGCTAGGTTACGAGCACCCGCAATATGTACGGAACAGTTTTGGGTCTAAGCCCTTTGTTGTATAATACAAGGAAATGGAGGGGGCCAATTTGTGCCTCTTCGTGTGTAAGATGTGTAAGATTTTCTTCTTATTGTGTGATCCACAAGGAAAATGAATATGGAATTTCTCTTGTTACATAATATGTTCTCTTTGACTCTACCTAAAGTCGATCTTGTCATTTGACATCGACATCAATGTGCAGTCACGTCGTGTAATTTGGATCTGATTGAGCTCCAGAAATGGGTCTGCTTCAGCCTCAAGTGACATCCAGATCGAGAATTGAGAGAAGAATACAATAGAAGAGAAGACATTGAGAGATCATGGAAGAGATGGACAACGGAAGTGAAAGGAAGATAAACACAGGTATCATCTTTCCTATACTGCTGTTTCACTCACCACCAACTTATAGCTTGAGGTAACCCAGATGCTGAGTTATTAATCATTAGGAAGAAATATGTTACAACAGGCTTAAACGAACTTGACAACATGAAAGTTTCTGTACCAAGTTCCTTTTTATGTAAAAACACAAACCTCGTCTCGAAAGGGTGGAGGCTTTAGAGAATTCCTTGTGGTCCACCCATTTAGCATCTTCATCTCCCCGGCTTTCCGATGAACTGACCATTGAGTCACATACTGATGGTCTTTTTTAATCATACACCTACCAAATAAAGCGGCATGCTCTCTGATAACTTAAGATAGTTCAGTTAAAAAGCAAATATTTCAGATACATTGTAGTCGAGTTTCTTTCCAAGCTAGGAAACATGGAATAAATTGTTTATGTTAGCATTATCTAGCAGTTGATGTTGGTAATAAACTATCCCAATCTTTAAGAAGGTTGTTGTTGTTGATGACGGTGAATATATTTCTAGACTTCTATTAACAACTTCAGTTTCTCCATCTGATTGAGCATGATAGGTAGATGGCATCTTGTGTTTGGTGCCCAAGGTCTGAAATATAACACTTGCTGAAAACTCAACATCTCAATCAGAAATAACAGACATGAGAAAGACCTAGTAACTTGAACACCTGGGAAAGGAAGCCACATCTGTTGCAACACAATGTTGTTTGAGTGCGAGGTAACGCGGGGATTCTGTTAAATGATCGACTATAACAAGGAGAACTGATTTTGCACTAAAAGAAGTGAGGCCTCCAATGAAGTGGTAAGTGAGAGTTGTATTTGTATTCCTCGCTTACATCACGACTCTGGATATAAATTCTGAAAGTGTTCTAAGTAATCAGAAACACCCTCCTTTCCATTGAATCGCGATGATGTTGAATGATGGTATTTGTGAAACTGAGTTCACATGATATCGACAACTTTCCCTTGTCAACTAAAATTGCCCTTATGTAACATAGGATCAAGATTCCTGAGAGGAGCCCATAGCGTCGTGAGTTTGAGGAAAACACAACTCTTTTTCCATAGAAACATTATTGCTTTCATAACAAACAAGTAATGATGTCAGAGTAGTTTAAGAACTTGACAAAGAGACATTCCAAACGAAAAATCCCATTGCAATGGAATCAATAGTGCTGAAAATATCACTCATCAGACATTAGAAGCTGCTGAGAGCAGTGATAATGTCAAAGGGCATAACAAAGAATCATAATGGATAGGGATTTTTACTCGGCAGACCCTGTAATCTTTTGCAATTACCACTACGACCTTTGAAACATCGATATTCCTTTCTCGACCCCGTAAACTTGCTCCGTTTTATCTTATAGACCCTACCGTTAATTTGAGACTTTTTAAGTTAACTAGTTTGGGTTTAAGTTGAGTTAATCTAACCCTAACAAATCCAAGGGTAGATTTTCATCCACTTCCCCTCCTTTCTTCTTCTCTCCTCCTCCTTCCTCTTCCCCTCTCTCTCTTCTTCATTCTTGCTGGACGAAGTACCCCATCGGAAGGGCAGTTCTTCGAATCGAGCAGCGGGGGGAGGGGTTCCTTCAATCGGGGGAGTGGACAGGAGGGGTGGGTCTTCGAATCGAGCGGCAGAGATCCGCGTGGTGGGGGGGTTTCAACTGACGCGGGATGGGGGAAAGCACAGGAGGCGACGCTGGGTGAGGCTTCGAATCCGCATGCAGGAGGGGAGGCGGCCCCGATTGGGGCTTCGACTGTCAGGTGGGAGGGGGGGGGGGGGGGGGGGGGAAGCAGGGGAGGCGACGCCGGGGATCCGCGCGGGGGGGGGGGGGGGGGGGCACATGGTGGCTGGAGCCTCGTGTTCCAATCCATCGCATTACTAGAACCCCTTTTGTTCACCTATCTCTATGTGAATTGGTCCAAGTCACAGTATTCGAGTTAGGTTTTCCTTTGCAGGTCTCTGTTCGATCAAATCCGAACATTGCTTTGGATACAAGGGAGCTAATTCTACCACCTGGAGTTTGATTTCGATGTAGCATTCTGCGCTTCGAAGTTGCATCGCTGCGATCTGTCGGGAACTTCACTGTCTGGAGCCCGGAACCTACTGCGTGTCTGAAGAACGAAACAATGTTGCCTCATGGAGTCCAATACTTGCAATCAAAATCAAAAGAGGAGGAATGATCCGAGCAGCACCATCAACAATTGTTCTTCATTGAATAAGTCAGTCATCTGGAGATTGACCAAATCCATGCATTTTCTGTTGGGGAAGTCGTTCCAATCAGAGAAACATAATAGAGCACCGCCATGGAGCACTATGTCTATTTGAAATCATCGTTGGAGAGATGATTCAGCCATTTAAAATGCATGAAATCGAGAGCTTTGTCAGTACAAACTTCAGCGCCTGGATGTTATAGACTGAGAGAAGAACAAGCGGTTCCGCGTGCAGCGGGGGAGGCGGCCCCGGTTGGGGCTTCGACTGTCAGGTGGGAGGGGGGAAGCAGGGGAGGCGACGCCGGGGATCGGCGGAGGGGAGGCGGCGCTCCTGGGGGGGGGGGGGGAGCAGGAGAGATGCGGCGTCGAGTGGGGCTTCGATGCAGGAGGGAGGAAAGCACGGGAGGCGGGAGGAAGCACCGGGGGGGGGGGGGGGGGGGGGGTTACAGCGGGGCAGACGGGGGGTTGGCGTCAAGCGGGGCAGGCTTCAGGCGGCGCAGGTGGGGGGAGCAGGGGCTTCGAGCCGGAGGAGGCGAGGCATCGAGCAGAGAGTGGGATGGGGCAAGGGAAAATAGGCATTGAATGTAAATTTTACAAACAAAATGGGTGTAATGTAAACGAATATAACGGAATCCGGTTAGTTTTAACGGATAAATGGACGGGGATTAACCACAGGGTTTGTAGGGTAAGAGTTAGCAAGTTTACGGGGTCGAGAGAGGAATATCGATGTTTCAAAGGTCGTAGCGGTAATTGCAAAAGATTGCAGGGTCTGCCGGGTAAAATCCCTAATGGATATTATGAATGTCAGAATCTTTAACTCTGATGTGATGATATAGGGAAAAAATGGTCAAGTACAACAACGGTTGATGTGCCAAACCGCGTCAGGAGGGCAAAAAAGATTAGTATAACTAATAATGATTTACTTCTATGTTCTTCACGTCATTTTTCTTCACATTAGAAGCACAACCTTTTTTTCCAATCATCCCTCGTTCTGCAAATTAGATAATTTTTCGAGAGGGTGTTGTGACCGAGGCAATAAAGAGAGTGATTTTCCTAACAGGCATCCTCATCACCCAAATGTCCTGTCAGGGCATCTGATTTTGAAATTTTCCTTTCATGGCATCGATCAGCGAATGATTTGCTGATAGGCAATTGTTTACCGGTCAATGCATTTTTTGACAGTTACTATTATTTTTTGATGAACCATTTGTCGATCGACGAATGATTCGTCGTTTGAATTGTAT
>JAZKJV010001543.1:842536-1068344 GCA_037367405.1 Ottelia alismoides
TTAACACTGGTTCTTATATTAGGATAAAGCGTACTGTTGAACTTAGTGATACTTCATGTAGTACTTCTTATACAGCATCTATGACTACCTCTGAGAAATGGATGGACTTTGGAGCTTCAAATCACTGCACTGGGAATGATACTTCTTGTTGGAGTATGTGTTAGGCGTTACTTATGCTGTACATGGATAAATGGATTCCTCCAGGAGTTTTGTCCCACATCCACCAATGGTGAGACTTGGAGGCTCTGTGGAGGTTATATAAGAAGCCCCAGACCTCCTGTATCACATGAGAAAGTGCAATGCATTCATCAGCCCTTTGAGGTGTTCTCCCGATGTTTCATCCCGCTCCTTAGGGAGTAGGGTTCCACGTTAAATTCCCGTGTTCTTAAAGTTTTATTCTTTATTTGTTTGACACACTACCACATTTCTATTTTGTAACATGGTATCTGGGTGGGTTCGATTCTTGAGGATTTGTTCTTGAAATTTTATTGTTTATTTTTTGAGATTCGAGATTCAATTCTAGGATTTCTTGAAACCCTAAATCGTGGGAGTTATGTTCGTAATCAAGTTCTAGCGTAGATATCTAGGGTTTTCTCAAACCCTAAATCTGTGAAAATTATCTACTGCCAAAGTCAATCTGTCACCACACACTTCCTGTGTGCACCTTCTCCAAGCACAGGATTCCAACAACAACGGCAGGCGATGGGTTCTTCTCCACGGAAATAGAAACAACAGCAAGCGGCAGGCAGAGCTCGATGCTCCTTCGGCAGCTCACCGCCAGCCCTCCATCGCCTCAGGTGGAGGTGAATCTCCTGCAGCTCGCAAGTGGCGATTCCAACCAGGAGGAGCAATCCGAAGATATCGCACCTCCTCTTGCCGCCAACTCCGATACATCACACCTCTGCACAAGGCCCAACTCCTCTAGGCGACGCACCATCCACTCCATGGTGATGGCGGCCCCAATCTCCATCAAGTCCTCCCAGTCGCCCCCCCCCCCATCAGGTCACCTCCTGGCGTCCTAGCACCGCAAGGCGTTCCTCCTCGCACAGCCAAGCGCTACTGCACTGCCAAACACCTCTCCTCGCGCCTCCAGATGCTCCTCCTAGCGTCGCCAGGCGCTCTGCTGCTGCTCCTACCTCTGCGCTCCTAGGCGATACTCCCAAGGCATTCTTCCAAGGTGTGCCTCCTCCAAGATCATCCAGAGGCGGCGACACGACAGATCCCCATCCTCTCTATGGCGACGGCCTCCCTGCAGGTGGCGGTCCCCTTCTCTCGTGTCAGCATCGATGATCGGGCATGCGCCCATTGAGGGGTGACGGCATCCGCAAACCCCATCGGGGGGCTGTGAGTCTTCGAGAAAGAGGGTTCCCAAGTGGGAACCCTAAATAACGCCCCAAGTGGGTTGTAATTCTTTTACGGCCCAATGGGACCTTTATTTATATTTAATAAAGAAAAAAAGGAGAGAAGAAACCCAGCCGTAAAAAAATGGGTTGCAACATTTTTTTAAAAGAGGGGGAGCCGTGAGATGCATGCTTTAGGTCCACAGTTTGGGCTATGATCTTTGGGCCCAAGTGGGCCAAGTTTATTTGTTCAAAAAAGGGAGAAAAAAAGGAGGTGCGTACAAAAAAACCGTAGCTTAAAAAAAGGGTGAGTCTGTAAGTATCCTTTTTGACATGGGATTTTGATGGAGAGTGGGGGTGGATGGAGGTTCGTCGTCGACGGTGTATTGGGAGGGTGGCAGGGAACCGTGCTCCACAAGGAGCTCCCCGTGATGCTCCCCGCGATGCAAGCAGGCCTCTCCCCTTCGGGCAGGGTTGTTACCATTGCGGCTCACTTGGGCATTGGGCGAGACAATGTAGAGAACTAATCCGATGCTTCAAGTGCTTTGGCTTTACGCATCGAAGCAAAAGTTGCGGTATGGGAGTCCGATCGGAGGAGGGGATGAGCAATCCTGAGGAGGCGCCTCTTTTCTGGTGGGGCAAGGTGGCGGTGGGGGAGCCCTGTTCAAGGGGACCTCAGACATGGGTATGGCAACAGAGGGAAGGTTCAAGGGGGATGTGGTAGCCATAACGCATTAGAGGGTTCTAGTTTGAGGCCTGAATGAAGGCGAGGCAGATGAGTTGTTGTCCTTATCGCGCTCGGGGAGGTCGTTTCTCATATGGAGGCATGTGCAGTCTGACGATGGTTTGATAACAGCTCGGTGCTTGAGTCTCGTTAGGGGATCCCCCTTCTCTGGCAGAATCTGTGTCAGGTGCGGCAGCTACTAGAAGGAATAGCGGTGGTGGAGGGTCTCGCCACCCGTAGTTGTGCTCCAGGTGAGGGCACGAAGAAGCCTTTGATCTGGGTTCGTCACCTTCACCCATGGAAGCTTGGTTGGTGGACGATGCTGGCGAAGGGGCGACGTCTGCACTTGGAGATCTCGTCGGCAATTTTGACAGCGGTGGGAGAAAAACAGCTTCAACAGCAGGACAGAGCAACACCTGGGTGGCGGGGCACGCTCACAAGACCACCGGAGGCCGTGGCGGTGGTCAAGGTTCAGGAAAGCAGTATGCTTATGCGTTCGAACAGGTCACTGAATAGCGCTTAAGTGGTATGCGGGGGCATATGCGGGGTATATGCGATTTTACGCGGTTTCCTAATTTTTTATTTAAAAATAAATAAATATATACAAAAGTGACTACAACAAAACTAAATTTATGTATAATTGTGGTCTAACAGAAGATCTAAGAAAAATAACTTTCATATAGAGTTCAAAACAAACTCTATCAATCAAATATCAATACTTCAATAGAACGGTTAGCACACAAAATAATTGACAACCATCAACAAAATAGAAAAGTTAGCATACAAAATGCCTCTATTGTTGAATATAATGTCATCTATCTCTGTCGTTATATTATAACTGATCCTCCATCAAAAGTACCAAACTTTACATATAATATATTGCATTCATAATTTTTTTTGAAGCCATATTGCATTCATAATAACTGTTAGTTGACTAAATAGTTTGCTAAATTATTAGTACATTATTCCGTTTCTTCCTTGCGTGTTTACTCCAATCTCGCAATACAACTACCTTGACGATGGATTTAAATGGTCATGGAATGCTTGGTTGGCATACATGCAAAGCAAGGAAAACATGGAACAAATAACACAATAAAAATGTTGCACAAATTAAAAAATAATAAATAAATATATAATGTGTATGCGGCCGCACAGACCGCATATGCGGCCGCGCAACCCGCATATGCGGCCCCCATAAGCGCACAGGGCGTATAATGGGGGGCTTCATGAAAGCGGTGCGCTGAGGGCACCGCATACGCATATGCGGCCACATATGCCGCTTTCGTGAACACTGGCAGTGGTTACGGTCAACTCTGGGAATGTCACGACTCCTCGAATCCCATGGATAATCAATTTTGGAACGATCAATCCGAGGCGGCGGTTACGGTCCACGGTTGTTCGCCCTCACGCGGAAGTCCATGTCGTTTCGCATTCCATTGCGGTGGGGCATCCTCTTTGTAATCAGATGGTTAAAGAATCGGGGACTTATCAGGGGTCGGATGCGCATGCTGAATCGGATCTGCAGATGAGCGGGATCCGATTGGGCAGAGAGACCCGTGTAAACAACATAGTCAAAGCACGCCCGGACCCTAATCGAGTTCCGGAAACGGATCATTTGATCCGGTTAGCTTCGAAAGCAGATCCGGATGCCCAGATCGATGTGGAGGTGGAGCTTCAGTTTGCTTCGGAAACGGATCATGTGATTGAACCGGTCTGAAGCTTCAGGTTGGTTCGACTCGAAGGCCCTATCATGGAGGACCTGAAGCTGTTGCTGGCGATGGATGCCACCGCAGACGAATCGGGGGAGAGGCGTGGCGTCTTGCTAGTGGGGGATCCCACCGCGGGTGTCTCGAAGGAGAGACCATGCGCCTCGGGGGGGGGGGGGGGGGAGGGGAGGGGGGTACTGGCACGATGGATGCGAAGCAGAGGGGGCGGTTCGAGGGGGAGTGCGAGGCTCTGCAGGTGGTTGTGCAGGGGATGTGGTGGAAGGGGCAGGGAGTTAAGTGGAATGGGCAGAGTTATCGTTGCAGGGGGTTGGGGGAGCTACACAGGGTGTGGCGTGGCAGAGGTATAGTTGTTGCTATGAGCGGAAGCCATGGGGTTGGGGAAAGAGAGGGAAGAAGAGATCGATGGAGACGCCAAGGCGGGGGCAGGGGTGGGCGGAAGGGGGGCGCTCTAACGTCGTGGTAGAGGGGCCATGGTCGCCTATTGGAAGGCCGAGTTATTTTAGCTTGCTGGATAGGAGTTTTGCGGAAAGTATGGGCGTGGTGCCGCCTTACGGGAAGATTAAAATGGTTTCCTCATGAAGATGCTATCTTGGAATGTCTGAAGGCGAGGCCGTCCTGAGAAACGGCTGGGGGTCAAGAATCTGATTGGCGATGATCAGGCGGATATTGTGCTCTTACAAGAAACAAAGGTTTCGAGGTCTGGAGGGGAGGCGTGGCAGGATCTGGGAGGAAGCTCTACTTTTGATTTCGTTGAAGTCGAGGTGTAAGGAGCGACTAGCGGGCTCCTGATCGGTTGGAAGAGGAATGAGTTTGAAAAGCTGACGGAGCAGATATCCTTGTTTTCACTCTTAATGCGTCTGAAGCGGAAGGCAGACGGTGTCATTTTTACTTTGACCAATATTTACGGACACATGGGTCCGATGCATGGGTCCTTGACCACGGATCTTTCTAAGGTGGGGCGGGGCAGAGAGGAAGGTATATGGCTCATTGGATGCTATCTAAATTTGACCTTGCTATCAGAGGAGCATCCTTTGCGAGGGGATGGAAGAGATGCGGGCTCGAAAGATTTCAGGAACCAGGTTCACGCTATGGGGCTCACAACTGTGGATGCGGCTTATTGTGCTTACACTTGGCGGAATGTGAGGTCAAGATCTCGGTTGGACAGATTTCTTCTCTCGCCTGAAGGGGTGGATTTCTTCCCCCTTTCAAGGGCGTGGGTGCTACCTCGAGCACACACTGACCACACACCAACTCTATGGTCTTCAGAAAAGCAGAAAAGGCATAGATTCTTCTTCAGGTTCGAGCATGTGTGGCTGCTGGAAGAGGGGTTCAAAGAGGAGGTGGTCTCGTGTTGGAGGGTGTGGTTGGTAGAGGGTTCGACGGTGGTGTGTATGGCTGCCAAACTGGCGTTGTTGAAGAATTTCTTGCTTGATTTCGGTCGTGGATTGAAGGCACGACGGAGGGAGCGGAGAAGCGAGGCACAGCAGGGAGTGGTCCGACTGGATGGACTGGATGACTAGAGGGGCCTTGTCCAGGATGAGGTGTTGGAAAGGGCAAGACTGCTTGACGTATTGCTTTTGGAGAATAAGAATGAGGAAGTGGAATGAAGGCAGAGATCTAGGAAGAAATGGTTACGGGAAGTGATGCGAACACCAGGTTCTTCCATTCGATGGCTTCCGATAGGAGGAATTTCATCCAGAGCCTTGAGGTGAGGGAGGAAAGGGTAGTGGGGGACGGTCAGCTTGGGCGGGCTCTCAGGGAGCACTTTGTGGATATGTCCAGAAGGAAGTGAGGGGAGGGTTGGGGTGGCGTGGAACAGGGGTGGAGGCTTTGTCGGAGGCGCAGACGGTTGGGCTTGAAGCCCATTTGCTAAGGAGGAGGTGAAGAGTGTGGTTTGGGGGCTGAACGCGGACGTGGCCCCAGGACCGGATGGGTTTCCAGTGTTCTACATGGAATTTTTGGACTTGTTGAAGGAAGAGATTCTGGCCGTAATCAATGAGTTCAGGGATGGAAATAGGGGTTTCGAGAAGGTAAATTGGGTAGTGCTCTTCCCCTTCCCAAGAAGGAGCACCTGATACGAGTGGATGACTATAAACCGATTGCGTTGTCCAATGCAATCTATCTGATTGTGGCCAAGGTCTAGTGAATAGACTAAGACGGGTGCTTGATGATGTAATTCTTCAAAATCAGACTGCTTTTATTCCTGGTTGACAATTGGCAGATGGTCTACTTATGGCGTCTGAGATATGTCTCCAATGGCGACGTGAAAACAAGAAAGGCTTGATGTGGAAGATTGATTCTGAGAAAGCATATGACTGCATGGACTGGAGTTTCTTATGGGCGTCGCTACGACGTCGTGGTTTCACTGACCTCTGGATAGCCTGGATGAAGAGATGTGGCACGACCTCGTCATATTCTGTTCTGGTGAATGGAAGGTCGGAAAGAGGTTTTTTCCAGCCTTAGAGGGGTGTACGACAGGGTTGCACTTTAACTCTGATGCTTTTTGTTTTGGTTTTGGACGATTTGGCAGCGATGTTCAGGAGAGCGATCGACGAAGGGTGGTGTAAAGGCTTTCGCGTGGGGTCCATCCCTGTTCCACTATTGCAGTATGCAGATGATACGGTGATTTTCCTGGACGGCACATAAGATATGCACAGAAGGGTGAGACAACTGGTGGATATCTTCAACAATATCTCTAGTCTTCAGATCAATAGAAATAAGTCAGTGGTGATTCAGTTTTGGGATGGATGAGGCTGAGAGTAGCAGAAGGGCATAATCGTTGAGCTGCCCTTTGGGTGAGTTACCCATTTCATACCTAGGTCTGCCTCTAGTGGTAGGCAAATTTAGAAAAGGGGATTGGGACATGGTCCTCAGGAGATTTGAGCAGAGATTGGCGGGATGGAAGGCAGTTACCCTTCTGCAGAACATCCCATCCCCCATCCGAAAGGAGGAGTTGATTAGATTGCAGTCCGAGTTGCCCTCTCCTGATTGTATGTCTCAGGGTAGGGATCACTTCGTTTGGGATGGGGGCAGATTTTCGACGAAGAGGGCATACTCAGAATTCAAGGGGAGCATGGATGACCTGGATCCAGATCTGAAGCAAGATATGAAGATAATTTGGGCAAGCAAGGTCCCATGCAGAGTGAAGGTCTTCCTATGATGCCTCAAAAGGGGCAGACTGTGTGACAAAGTGGGAAGTGGCAGGTTGTTTGGCATTCCAGAGACTCAGTGTGATAGATGTGGTCCACAAACAGAGGATGCGGAACATTTATTTTTCAGTTGTCCTTTGTCGGAATAAGTTTAGTAGGAGGTTGGGGCGTCGTGGGTTTTGCATGGTGGAGCGGCCGAATTTTGGAGGTCGGTGAGGTCGGCAGGGAGCAACTCAACGGATGACTGTGCAGTACATTTTGCAGCTCTTTGGGCCATTTGGAGAGGAAGAAATGATCTAATTTTCAAAAATCAGAGGTTTTATTCGGAAAATGTAATCGCTTACTGTCTTTCCCTTTACCTTTTCTGGTCCACAAGGTAACGTACGTCTCTTCCCATTTTTAATATAAAGGTTTTGTGCGGTGAGTCCCAACTCAGGATATCGCCCTCTTTTTACTCAAAAAAAGGGTGAGTTGATTATGAAAAAATGGACTAGCCGGAAAAAAAATTGTCTTAAAGAAAATCGTAACAAAAAATGAACAGTTTATTTGCAAAAAAAAGATTTGAAAACAAAATAAAGAGAAAGCCGAGAAAAAAAAGAGAGATCGTCGGCTTATGTGATTCATGTTTTTCCCACTTTCTTGTCTTTTCCCAACTTGGTCGATGGCGTTGTTTTTCGACCAATTTGGGAGAAAGGGGGAGTATTGTATAGAATTACAGGTCGGATTCAGATGTCAGATTCTTCATATTCCAGACCAACCAGATCTTTCTGGACTCTACGAATATTCATACTTGACGATCAGATTCTGAGTCTTCAGGTTGATTCGCACATGTCTTCGCTCAGTTGTTAGGCCCCCATCTTTTTTGGTCGGCTCAGGATTTTCATGTGATTTCATAGGGACTCCGGAGTACAAATCCCATTCTCTAAGCTAGTATGGAAGAACCCAGCTAGCTCTCCGACGAGGAGACTTTTCAGACCCCATTCTCCAGTGACCTTGGACTCCACGAACTTTTCAGTTAGGCCTTTTCAGAGATGGAGCAGCTATCCACATGATGTGGTGGGCCAGATTTCTCCAAGTGGAGATTCATTCTCAGTTGCAGTGACTCTAACAAGCACATTATAGAGCACATGCTCTCCGACGAGGAGATTCGGTTTGACTCACACTCCAGCTCGTTCGTCCTCCTCACCTGCACGGCATGAGAAGCAACGTCCTCGATAGTAGCCGACAGTTGTGCGCTTTGAGTTGATATTGTTCGTCACAAGCAACGTCCTCGTGAGTTTGCGATTTATTTCTGTTTGTCCAAGCTGAGCATCGCATGCTCCAACTTGAGGGGGAGTGTTGGAGTATATGTGTTATGCGTCACTTATGTTGTAGATGGGTAAATGGATCACATCCAGGAGTTTAGTCCCACATCTACCAGTGGTGGGACTTGGAGGCTCTGTGGAGGCTATATAAGAAGCTCCAGACCTCATGTATCAGATGAGAAAGTGCAATGCATACATCAGCCCTTTGAGGCATTCTCCCGAGGTTTCATCCCGCTCCTTAGGGAGTAGGGTTCCACGTTAAATTCTCGTATTCCTAAAGTTTTATTCTTTATTTCTCTGATACGCTTCCGCATTTCTATTTTGTAACACTTCTCTTTCTTGTGCGACCACCTCGAGCACTATTAAATTATGTTCGCCTTGTCAACATAATTCTCTATCCAATCATTACTGTTGGGGTTATTACTTTATCTTTGAGGACGAATATGCTTGATGTCTATGTACTCCTGGATTTTGTATGAGCTTTTATATGTTAACAAATTGTGCAAACAACTTAAATGCAAGGTTATATTGAAGAATTTCATTGCTATTTTCATGACATCATAATGTTAGAGGTGATTTATAGGGGATATGAGAAGAACGACCTCAACTATCTAGACCTTTTTGCGTTATTTATTTGTGTTGTTTCTGTTTTTGTCAACCATGTTCTTTGACATTGTTGTCTGAATCTACTCTTCATGGATGTTTCTTGGCGTTTCCACATGTTGAATTGTTTGCGGACTTAGGAAGCATCATTGTTCATCTTTCTCTATCAATTTGATCTAAGTAGTGCCTTCGTATTTGTTTCAACTAATTGTGATGTGTGGAGAACTTGGCTGGTCAAGTCTATGATTGGCCATCATTATTTTGCTATTTTTATCGACGATTATAGTCGACTCGACTTGGATTTTTTTAGGTTAGGACCGTTGGAAAATTTTGAAAATTGTCAAATGGTTCTTTCATAATGTTTAGAATTTCTGCTCTATTACCGTTAAAATCTTCCACACTAACAATGCTTTGGAATTCAAACATCGATTTACAATATTTTTTATCTTTCATGGCGCCATTCATCACACTTCTAGGGATGATAACTCAACAAAATAGTGATGTCGAGAGGCAACACACATCCTTGATGATACTAGGGTTCTTATTCATCTGAAGGACCCTAAGTATTTTGGGGGAGATGATGTCTCACTGGGCCGCCTCATCAACCATGTTTCCTCATTTGTTTGTAAGGAGGTTTCTTACAAATTCTTACACCACGGGGTTGATGTTTTTCCTTTACCTATGTATTTTTTATTGTTTCTGATTTGTTCATCTTTAAGTAGGGTTAGCTACGTGGATTTGTTGCCTTTATTTCGATCTACTTTGGATCATTCTCGAACTTAAATCCAAAATAACTAAGATCCCTTTAGATAATCTCCTTCCAACAGTTTTTGGCCTTCCTCGTCCTCTCTTAGCCGCCTCAACATCACAAATCTTGCATCGTCTAACTAGTTCACTCTCATATTATCTTCTATCGGAGCTACACCAACTTTCTTTCTGATCACTTCATTCTATATCTGATCTTTTCATGTATGACCTTTAAGCGTGCACATGGATCGGATTGGATCGAATTTTAGCTTAATCCGTGCCCAATCCAACCTTAATGGATTTTAACTTTTTCGAATCCAATCCAGTCCATCACATATTCAAATCCAATATCCAATCCATTAGATTACGGATTGGATCACATTTTTTACACTTACATTTTTCTGTCCAATAGTCTACTCACTCATTTTTATAGTATATAGCATACTAGCCTTTGATTTATGGCTCAGAATTTTATAATATGGATAAATGTAAAGAAAGAATATTTGAAAACCACATGATCAAATTAAACTTGGAGAACTCCATAATCCATTATAAAATATTGAAAAAAGCTCAATCAAACTAAATGAATATATATAATTTGAAATTTAAGTTTCTTTATATATATGGTGCTTAATATATTTTTTTCAATTGATTTCCAACAAATTATTCAATAAAGATACCAAATAAGGATACGATAAGTTAGATAAAAAAATATGGTCTCTATGGTTGGATATTGATGAAGTCCATGAATAATTTAGATTGTTAAGTTATGTTAAAATCAAACCGCTCCCACAGTCCCAAGAACACCCTTCAAGACCCTATAATATATCATTACCAAACAAGATAATAGAGCATTCATACTCGATTGATTATCCAAGACAAAACGAACTTAAAATATATCCCACCATCATGTCTTTCGTCTAAAATGGTCTTGGATTTATTTGCAAGATTATACGTATATTGATTTCAGAAAAGATTATACCTATAGTCATAATATGATTTTGAAAAATATGAATCAAAATCTCATTTTAATTAAATAAAGAAAGAAATTCATGTAATTCTTGTGTATATTTAGATGTGTGGTACATTTGAGTATGTAGTTTATCCTTGGGATAAGATAGCAAGCTGAAATAAAAAAAATAAGAAGTAAAAGGCCAAGAATAACAAACGAATTTACCGAACAATTATCTCAAATCTATTTTCTTTTAACTTCGAGATTAGACGAGTAGCATCATGTTGAGGACAAATGGTATCGTGTGGGAAGAGGACAACATTATGTGAGACGGGGAGCAACATTATGAGGGAGGGGGCGTTGTGCTGGAAGATTACTAGGCAATGATGAAATGGATTGAGACGGAGAGGGACGAGGAGGAATATTGACGGTCAAGAGTAACATGATAGGAAGAGGGAACTGAGAGGGGAATAACAGAATAAGATTTACAACTTTACGAGTTACAACCATATTTTATTGGGTTTTGATCAGTTGTACCCCTCCGAGATATTGCAATATCAATTACACCCCTCCCTTTTTGGGAATTGTGCCATTGACTTCTTGTTGTTCTATCACTTGTTCTTCTCGGTTATTTTAGCCATCAATAAGCTGAACTTAATCATGATTTTTTTCAAACCTTGGTGTGGTTAAGAGGGGGATAAGTGTCCAGACACTCCCCCTACCCATCCTCCTCTGACCCTCCTCTGCCTCTTAGATTCCAGTTCTATCGAGAACGGGGGAGGTTGTCGAGAAGCTCAAGGTACCGAGGTTTCACCTGAAAGAGGCTAGCTGGAGACTATGGTGCTCTCCGCACAGTCGTGCTTTGGCACATCCTACATCGTCCACAACTCCCTCTACACCCGCTCCAGATCTTGTCGAATGTTGGCGAGGAGAGCGATCTCGTTGATGAGGAGGCCTTCGATCTTACCCGTGACGTAAGGTACGATGCCGTCGCTGGGATCCATTGAGAACAAGTTGCACTGAAGGATGGATCTAAAGGTAGTGGGGGAGCGACGAGGTCGTTGTCAGATAGTCAAGTTCCAAGAGGTTCACGATACGTCTGAGGGTCGATGGGATCGTCCCGGTGAATCGATTCCACTTCAAAGAGAGGAAGGTGAGGTTCTTCAGCCCATAAATCGCATCAGGTATTCTAACTCCCAATTGTTCCGTTCGAGATTGAGGTGAACCAAAGTGGACATATTACAAAGAGTCTTGGAAATTCCTAGTAATGGATTTATGGGAGAAGTCCAGTTTCTCGAGTATAGAAAGCTTCCCCAACTCCTCTGGAATGCTCCCATCGATCTGGTTGTTGTTGAGAATGACCTCTAACAACATTGACAATCTACAAAGTGGGGAGAATGTATCCAGAGATGCGGTTGCAATCGAGGTTGAAGATCCGGAGGTGGTGAGTGGTATTGGTGTCACCCCAAGTGTTGGGAATCAGACCTGAGATATTGTTTTGGTGGAGGAAGAGGAAGCCGAGAGAAGGGAGCATGGTAAGATCTATGGGAATCGACCCAACAAGCTTGTTGTAGCTCAGATTGAGCCTGTACAGATTTGTGGAATGGAAGCAGGGATAGTCTCGATGAGGAGATTGTTGCTGAGATCCAGAGTCTGGAGCATGAGGCAGTTACCGATGGAAGACAGGATCGTGCCAGAGAACCGGTTGTTGAAGAGGTAGACGCCTCTGCAGTTGCTCAGGAGACCGAGCGTCGTCGGGACCTCTCCGTGCATCGCATTGTCGTGGAGGTTGAGCTTCCGTAGTGCCGTAAGCTGTCTGACCTTGTCGGAGGAGGAGGGGGCAGTGGAGAAACAGGGGGCAGAGGATGAATGGGCAATGGGGGAGGAGGAGGTTTGGGTGGATTAGGAGGGGGAGGAGGGGGGGGGAGGGTAGGAGTGGAAGGGGGAGGAAGACTTTTCTTTCTTTTTTTTAATCTAATTCCCCATGTGTCTCTAAAGTTAACGTCCGTTTACGTTGGGCATGGACGCTAACTAACCCGAGGGGCACAACACAAGTGATCATTATGGTAGAAGTCGGGGGCATAACTGATAATCCAAAAAAGGGAGGGGCAATATCTCAGAACTGATAAAAATCCTATTTTATTATTGTGGAGATTTTGCAGTTAGCTTTCAAGAGAAAAGAGATGGTGGCAGTAATAGGACTTGTATCTAAGATTAATATGAAAAAGAAGATGAATGGCATTGATTATGGCCTTATGGAAACTTGAAATGGATGCCAATAGATATTTTATGTATGTATGCATGAAAATATATCTGTGTATATGTATGTGTTAACGGTTTAATGGATTGGATTTTGGTTATTGATCCGATCCATTCCATACTTTAATGGATTTGAAAATTTCCAATCCGTTAGAAATATAAAACCATCCAATCCAATAACATCGGATTGGGTTGGATTGCGGATTTTATCCAATCCGTGTGCATCGTTAATGACCACACATCCACCATAGAAAAGCATGTTATAAGTTGAGAAAACTAGAGTTTGACTCCCATGTTCCCCTCTTATTTATTTTTTTCTGTGGAATCGAGTCCTCTCATCCCTTCTTCTCTGTTCACCTGTGAGGTTAGTCATACTTTTCTCTCTCATCCTCAACTCTCATTCGCATCGCATGCATGAACACGCTATTGCTTCTTTCTCGTCAAATAATTTAGAGCAGCCATAAGACCTGATTTCTTGCGAAATGTTGCTTGTAATCATTAATGTAAATGACTTCCCTGCATGGCAATTTTCCAAATGGCATTGAAAGAAGATGAGTTCGATTCTATTTGATAATCAAATCAGTCAATATGCTCTGGGTGAATATACTACCAAAAAATGATCATTATTCTCTTGTCCAGAGTCACAAATATAAAAATAATATCTGATTCCGTAGGCTATTTGGATCTATATTTTAATTCCAACCTCTTCTTTCAGCTAGGACAAATCCTAACCTTCACTAAAATCCTCTCGATAAAAAATTTGCAATCTCGTCAATTACTGTTCTTGGGTAGGAATGATCTTCGAGATCAAGGATTTATAAATACAGTCACTCTATACAATCGAGAGGTCCAAAGAGCAGGAGGTTGAAGCCTCTACTCTGTCATTTACATCAGCTCCTCAAATCTGCGATTTAAGAGTGTGATGTAGAGAACTGGTAACTGTATCCCACACTGTACTCCTTGGGGTGCTAGCACTGTTGTAGGATGATGTCATTATTATACGCGAGATTAGCTGAGGGAATTACTCTTCTAGGTTGCTTATATATACTAGTTGTCAATCAGAACGAAACACAGCACATACCCTTGAAGGAGTTTTCTAACAAATGGAAGGACTGTTATCAGTGGTACGACACTCCTCTAGAAGACAGATGATCTTCTTCCCATCAATTGTTTTCAACATCCTTCCATAGCAGTTAGTGTTACAATCTATATGGATATATGTATGCATGTCCTCAACCATATCTGTTTTTAGAGTAAATTACACAGAAGTTCCTAAATTGTACACCCGATTTCAATGTCGTGCCTGAACTTTAAAAGGTAACAATGTGATATCCAATATTTAAGATTTGTCTCAATGTAGTCCTAGGCTATTGAAATTTAGTTGATCGTTTGATTTTTCTGACCTTAAATCACAACAGCTGAAAATCACATTGAGACAAATATTAATGATCGGGTATCACATTGTTACCTTTTAAAGTTTATGTACAGTATTGAAATGGGGTGTATAGTTCAGGAACTTTTGTGTAATTTACTCATGCTTTTATGAGGATATGGATATGAAATTTCAAATTTGATGGATAGTGCTCCGATGGATATTTATATGGATATTTGTTGGAAAGTTTGATGGATATGGATATGATTTTATAGCATCGGGTGGATATGGATATTATTTTTCAGGGATATCTGGCTATGTACATATATGTCGTATATGTAAAACATATACAAATATATAATATGTTAGTGAAGTCTATAGTTATGTATTCACAAGTTCTTATATGTAAATGACTATAACTAGGAGATAAATTAAACAATAGAGAAAACTTATATGCTTAACTTGATCTCGAACCCAACCCTTTTTCCTTTTGTCTTGTTGTCACTTGTCGCCCATCACTTGCACACACTGTTTTGTCATTAAATTTGGATAAGTAGTTCAAATTAACCGTTTATATTTTAATCATAAGGTATTTAATTGATAATTGACATTGCTGAAGTGTAAACATTGTGTATTGCCTAAATAGTTAAACATGTTATGAGACATCCATTATCCAATGGATAATCTGTTCCCCTACAGTGATTATATATATGCAATTGAGTATTTTTACTGTATCTCTAACCGTTTCAAGGATATGATGCTACATTTTACATATTAATATTATATATGTCTGTATCCAATTTTGAAAATAAACACAAATATGGAAAGACCTAAATCCACATCCATATTTGCATGTTTGTATCTCCTGTAGTAGCTGAAGAGATCCTTATGGCAAATATCTCTATCTGCCTTACTAGCTATTCAGCTATCAAGCATATAGTTCACTGTACTCAAGTCAAGGATACCTAGCCCTCCTACCTTGTGGCAAACCTCCTCCCATTTAAATAAAGCATTGTCGTAACCATATGCTGCGAAGTATTGTCATATAAATCTACTTCTCAAATTGTCAATATATCCCGCCGTCTTTGCTGACAGGAAAAAAGACTTAAAGAAGAGTGGCCATGGGGACCAGACTGACTTCAATAGGACCAGGGGCCCTCCTCCAGAAAGCAACTTTGACGACCAATCCTCAACCTCCTTTCAACCCTTTCCATCTGTTGATGACCGATCAGCAATTTTCTTCGCACTTCTTACTTGACGTAGACAGTTGTATTATATTGATGGGAAGTCCCCATGTGCTAAGAAAAACCAACCAGTGTTGTTCTGCCCAAGTCATGTAGAGGGAAGGGAACAAAGCATGACTTCGGTGATTAGCCATCAAGTTGAAGATCCCATGAAACAAATCCACGAGGGGTTCAAACATGTCATCTCAATGCTACCACTATGTAGGAAAGAGTCTCGTCCACATGTTACCTTCCTAACCTGCGTTGAAAGCGCCTCCCCATGATGTGCACCCTGTGGAGAAAGAGTAGGGATTGTAATGGTCGTCCTTTTCTTACACCCCTCTAATGTTTGATCCAGCTATCAATCTTATGTGGCGAGTCCCACCTCGGGAAACCTCTTGTGTTCTTTTCACAATATGACAAATTCATAAGCAACCACAAAGTTGTCCATCTTCGATTTACCCTCAACACCATATTGAATCGGTGAAACCTGCTCTTTGGTGGCTTCAAATTTATTTCTAAAGTTTTTTCCACCACTATATAGAGTTGGAAAGCGTAATTTGACAGAATCCACTAACCATCTCCACATTTTCGCCTGGACTGGAGAAACAAGGACATGCTAAGTTGATTTAAGTCAGATTTCCCTTTACAAATTCCTTAATCCCCCTCAACAACCTCCTAACTCAATAAATCCCAGAGAACGCTTTGTGGTGGATAATTAGAAAGCTACCGATAACTGGAGAACTCCTCGGTTTTAGTACAATCAAAGGATTCAAAGCCCTATCAACCTCATTGGCAATGACTGATGGTAAAAGAGGTTTGATCATCAACCATGAGTGCTTAGCGTTGTTTCCCATCATTGCCATCGGCTATGTGGCCCTTTTCTCGTGAAGGACCTTAGGCGTTTGTTAGAGTTTAGTCTGCCTCTTGATCGCCATAGACCGCATCAGCAACCAACAAGTGATCTAACTGCTTATGTAGTTGCTTGCAAACAGGTGAAAGAATCACATTTTTGCATCCCTTTCACAATCAGGAGTGCATTGATAACCGGTGCCAAAATCAACCTCCACTTTCATGTCCTCGGCCGCAACAATTTCTGGTCTCTTTATCAACCTTCCTCTCTTCAAGAATATAGTGCATGCTTATCTTGAAACATGTCCAACTGGCAACCTCCCAACCTAGCCCGAAACCTCCAACCTTGACTGCTTCAATTTTGTTAGAATCGCTTCCTCTAATCTCACAAGAAAGTCGCACAAATAAAGCCTCAGCCAAAATCCTAGACGCAAATCCCATGTGGTACACCCCTCTGGTGGTCTAGGAACACATACCTGAAACTTGGTTCCTGCAGCTATGGTCTACTAAACTTGAAATAGGAAGTAGAGTAGGAACACTTTCCTGAAATTAGGTTTATTAGTTGACCATGCTTATGTTATGTAACCGAAGATTGATCTCCAAATGATGACAAAACCCCCCAGCCAAAAAGGTACTGTGGAAGGCCACTGAGCACGGAAACTTGCCAGTTTCTATCTGGAGGTTGGCATATCTTCTAAGTGAATCAGCAATTTTGGAACTGGCAAATCTATCAACTAAAGCTTGTTGAGGAGATCCACCGAAGTTCTGCTTTGCATGACATCCATGCACATGCAACCTATTATACCAGCTAAGCATATTATCAGAGTCCTTGCCAAGGAGAAAAGGAAACATTGTTCATTATAGCCACTATATTACATTTGGCAGCCATTGTTTTTCCAAAAGCTGGTGCTACTTGTTTGTTGATGCACCATGAAACAAATAACGCACTATTGCCTAGGCCATTTTCTTTTCCTTTGTCGTCCCACACTGGTTACATTTTAAACTTTGTTCCGTCCATTAGCTATTACTTTGCTCTAAAGAACATCTCATTCAACAAATGAAATACCATGTGTTTCAGGTGATGCTTGTTTCATATTGTCATGGAAAAGACATGCTATGTATTTTATGCTCTGTGTTAATCAAATGTGTCTGTATCTGCTACGTTTAAATTTCATTATTTTCCCCCCTTCTAATGTGCACATTCCTTCACCTTCTGAAACAGAAACTTATTGATGATGAAGTTGAACGAGTCAAAGGTTTCCCCGTAGACACAATCTCACCTTTCCGGGAGAGATTAAAAATTTTGGGCCGGGTAGGGAATGTAGACGATCTTCATTTAAGTGGAGCAGAGAGGAAGCTCATGCATGCTTACAATGAAAAGCCTGTCCTTTCTCGCCCACAACATGAATTTTACTTGGTAAGCAATGCCCCTTAGACTCGCTATTTTCAGCATTTTTTAAATTTGTCCACATCTTTTCATTTGACGATCATATCAAAAAGACACCTTTAATGAATTATCTCGAAATGCAGAAAAATTCTTCGTGCCAAACATAAGCTCTTTTCTTTTTGAAACAATGGGGAGCATATAAATCTTAGTGCCGAACATATGCATTAATAGCAATTGTCACCATATTGACCTATCATCTTGTTGATTTATTGGACAGGGAGAAAGCTATTTCGAGGTTGACATAGATATGCATAGATTTAGTTACATATCAAGAAAAGGGTTTGAAGTATTTCTAGACAGGTTGAAGATTTGCATTTTGGATGTTGGCCTCACTATTCAGGTGTCTTAGCACTCGAATTCTTTTTTATGTCAGATTCACCCATTGTGGTACTTGTCCTGATGCTTACACTCTCTTTGCAGGGAAATAAAGCAGATGAGCTACCGGAGCATGTCCTTTGCTGCGTACGGCTGAGTGGAATTGACTACGCCAATTACCGTCAACTAGCAGTTACATGAATATATGATCAAGCTACACGACATCTAGTTTACCATCCTCACTAAATGTGGTGGGACTAACGTGCTGGTAGTTATTAAGCGTGTTAGTTGCCACCCGTCACATGACCCTGGCATTCTTTCCACATCCATCATGTTCCTGGCCAAGGTGAAAGCTTTTGATTGAATGTTGGACGTGGGTAAGTGTGAATACGTGTGTCGCAAGCTTTGGAGTTCGCACACCCATTGAAGGTATTGCCCCATTAGGATTGAGAATAATTTTGATGTATCTATCACAATGTTAGGGTACGAGCACCCGCAATCTGTACGGAACAGTTTTGGGTTTAAGCCCTTTGTTGTATAATATAAGGAAATGGAGGGAGCCAATTTGTGCCTCTTCATGTGTAGATTTTCTTCTTACTGTGATCCACAAGGAAAATGAATATGGAACTTCTTTTGTTACATAATTTGTTCACTTTGACTCTACCTAAAGTCGATCTTATCATTTGACATTGACATCAATGTGCAGTTTTATCGTGTAAGGTGAAGAGATAAGGATCTGATCGAGCTCCTGAAATGGGTCTGCTTCAGCCTCAAGTGACATCCAGATTGAGAATTGAGACAAAAATACAATAGGAGAAGAGAAGAAATTGAGGGCGTAGAAGAGATGGACAAGGGAAGTGAAAAGAAGATAAACACAGGTATTGGGGTAACCCTGACGCTGAGTTATCTTTAGAAAGAAATCTATTACAACAGACTTAACAAATATGACAACTTAAAAGTTTCTGTACCAATTGCTTATTTATGTACAAACTCAATCAACTCCCTGCCCATAAAAAAACAACCTTGTTGCCTTGAAAGGGTGGAGGCTTTGGAGAATTCCTTGTTCACCCATTGAGCATCTTCAATCTCCCTGGCTTTGCGATGAACTGACCATTGAGGCATATATTGATGGTCTTTTTTAATAATGCGCCTACCAAGTAAAGCGGCATGCTTTCTGATAACTTCAGACAGTTCAGGTAAAAGCAAATATTTTTAAGTCACATTGTAACCAAGTTTCTTTTTAAGCTGGGAAACATGGAATGTATTGTTTATCTTAGCATTATCTAGCAGTTGAAGCTGGTAAGCAACTGTCCCAATCTTTAGAAAGATTGTAATTGATCAGTTACATCTTAAATTATATTTCTAGAGTTCTATTAACCTCAGTTTGTCCATCTGATTGAGCATGATAAGCTGATGACATCTTGTGTTTGGTGCCCAAGGTCTTAAATAATCTTGTCAGAACTTGCTGAAAAATCAGTGTCTCAATCAGAAATAATAGACAAGAGGAAGACCTAGTAATTTCAGTACCTTATAAAGGAAGTCAGTCACATCTGTCATAACAAAATGATGCTCAAGTGCGAGGAAATGCGATTTTGCTAAATGATAAATTGTAGCTAGGAAAACTGATTTTTCACTAAAAGAAGTGAGGCCGCCAATGGATCTATGCTAATATCCGCGCAAGTCGGAATTTATGTGGTTGTTTGGTGGTAATTGAGTGTCGTATTTCTCACTTACATCTCAACTTTGAATATAATTCTGAAAGTGTTTAAGTAATCAGAAACACCTTCCTTTCCATCGATTCGCGATGATGTTGAATGATGGTAAATGTGAAACCAAGTACACATGATATCAACTCTTTCCCCTTGTAAATTAAAGTTGCCTTTTTTTCTTATGAGTTTAGGAAAACTCTCTTTTTTCCATAGAAACCCCACTGCTAATGTCAATGTGACCCCAGTAGGAATTTTTAGGAATGAGAAAGCAATACATTGATTTCATAACAAACAAGTAAAGATCTCAAGTAGTTTAAACACCCGAAGAAAACAGCCCAACTGAAAAATCCCAATGCTTATTGTAAGTAGCATGAAATCAAATAATCTCAAGATAAATTGATGTACATAGGGCTGAAAGTATCATTCATGAAACATTAGAATCTGCTAAGAGCACGAGTCATCCCAAAGTGCATAACAAAGAATCATAGTGGATATTATGAATGTCAAGATATTTAACTTTACGTGATACAACAACAACAAAGCCTTTTCTCACATTAAGTAGGGTCGGTTACATTGATTCTTTGCCTCCATTCAAATCTATCTTGGGTCATTATCGGGCTTATATAAAAAACTAAGATCCATTCGTATAGTCTCATTCCCACACTTCTTGGACCTTCCTTTCCCTCTCTTATTCGACTCAACATCCTAAAACCCGCATCTCCTAACCGGTGAATCAGCTGACCTCCTTTGCAGATGGCCAAACCACCTTAAGCGGTTTTCTTGCATCTTATCCTCGATCGGAGCTACACCAACTTTCATTCTGATTGCATCATTCTGAATCCGATATTTGTGTGTGTGTGTGTGTGTGTATGTCCACACATCTACCTTAGCATTTTATTTCTGCCGTGTCATTCTCTGCACATGCCTATGGTTCACAGGCCAACATTCAGATCCTTAGAGCATAGTAGGTCTCACGGCTGCTTTATATAATTTTCCTTTGATTTTCAAAGGAATCTTCTTATCACAGAGAACAGTAGAGGCTCCTCTCCACTTTAACCAGCATGCGTTTACTCTATTAGTTTCATCTCCATCACTTTCCCCGTCATGTTGCAAAATAGATCTCAGGTATCTAAAAGAATCTCTCTTTTGAATGTTATAACTCTACATGATAATATTGGAAAAATAATTAAAGCATGATATCTTATTCATCCAAAAAACAATCAATGACAATGATATGACATCTATCATTCATAGTTTTGTTATTTAAAGCTCAATAATCAACACACATATTCACCAAGTACTGTCTTCATTCTTAAGTTCTTAACTAATAGAACTAGGAATGCAAAAGAGCTTATACTTGACCATCAATCCATCTCCAAGAGTGTCATTAACTGTAATTTTCAATTGTATCTTTTGGGATTAGAGAATGGTAATAAAGTGATCTAGATATTCAAATACGCTCATCAACTAAAGGAATATGATGGTCATATAGGAGAGGTAAAGACATCTTCAAACTATCAAATAAATCTCTTAAATCAATATATTAAGAGTCTGCAAATCGATCTTTGCACCCTCAGTTGGATTCTATCAAAATTCCATTAGTAGCTTGAGTGAAAACTTAAGGTGTATCACCTTCTACTGTGTCATTTCTTTCATCGTACTACACTGAATCAAATATTGTTGATCAGCCTCTTCACGAAGAGTAATTTGTATAACTAATAATGATTTAGTCATGTGCTCTTCACTTCTTTTTTTATCACATTAGAAGCACAGCCCTTTTTCCTCATTTCGCAAATTAGATCATCTTTCAAGAGGGTTTTGTGATTGAGGTAATAAAGATCTATAGATAAAATGAGTGAAAAAAGGTCACGATGAATTTCCTAAGAACAACAAGTTTTCTTCTTTTAAACATGTGAATACCACATGATCTTACTTTAAAGTTTAAACTAAGATCATATCAAAGTTAACTACAAAATTGGGATATCAAATGCATATTTGAAACCCCCTTGACTTCGATAGATGATCTCTCTTTTTCTTTCAATTAGACACTTTTGAATAGTTTTGCTTTAATTTGAATAATGTTTCATAAAAGTCTTCGAAAACATAAAATAATGAGAGTATCATGTAGGATTGAAAGACTACTATTGATGGTGAATAGTAGTTTTAATAGAAATTATGGTCGGATAAAAATAAGCATAACACAAGGACAATGAATCAATCAAAGATTAAAATAGTATATGCACATTTATTTTATCGTGAAAACTACTCTAGATGAAATTCACAACCTAAATTTTCTTACTCATAATTCTCGATTCATCTTGTCGATTGATTATTACATTATTCAAGTTAAATATACTGATAAGTCAACTACTTACAACACACTTTGGTCTACACCAAAGATTTTACACACTTGGATCTACCCCAAGCTTCACATAATAACAATATAGTAAAAGTAAAGTTAGTTACAAGAAACTATATTGTAGTAGCCTCATGGTGTCCATATACTATGAAGTACTTGATATCAAAGTAAGATAGAATATTAATAGTAATAAATAAGAATGCTCAAATATGTGATGATCAAATTGAGATGTAGCATCATCATAGGTAGTGATAACTTGAGATATTTTCTTCAACAAGTAGATGAGAATTAGACCAACACAAGAGAGCTTTAAAAAGCTAGGTTAGAAGTATATTAGTGTCTCTTTTTATGCAATGTGTTGTATTTTGTGTGTATGATGGTTATAATGTATTCTAAGGTCAGAGAAAAGTGATTGCCTTTATAGCCAAGAATCTAAACCTTCCGAGTCAATACAACTGTTTGAATTTATTTTAGGTATAACATCAAATTTTATAACATTCCAGAAAACAATTGTTGTTTCATTGAAATGGAAAAGTAATTAATAAAATAAGATAAATGAATGATCAATCAAGTGACCATCAAATAATCAAGAAACAATAAATAAATAATTGTTTTTGAAGGAAGAGTAAAACTATAAAAATGACTAGTAAAAGGTAAATGGAGATCAATCAGAAAATAGAGTAAAAGTTATCTTGATCGATCAACGCAATTGGGTTGATCACTTAATTGCAAAATAGTAGGCTCGAGTAATTCATCAAATTTTTGGAAATGATTGCTCAATAAAAAAATAACATGCTTAGTTGATTGATTAAGAAAAAGGGTGATCTGTCAGCTTAGAAAGATAATTAGCATACTTGATCATTAGGTTTTGAAACAAAGGAAAATCTTGATTGATTAGAACATAAAAGTCATCTATCAAACTATATTTTGACATTTAAAAGAGTTTTTTTTGGAAAATCCTAATATGTGTATATTGCACACACACGCATGCGCGCATACACAACACAAACACAAAAACACACACAACACACACATAACTATGATGCTTCATATGATGTTATAAACAAGTAAAAGTTTAACCTTCTTGATGCTTTCACTTCTTGTGATCTTGCAAGTCATAATGATGATTAATCAAATGTGCCCATCAATATTACACATTATTGTTATAATGATTTCTTTGAGTGAGTTGACATAACAGTTTTCTCATTTTTAATGATGACAAGACAACTTCATCAAGGAGTTCTGCAAAATTTTGAGGTATTCAGTTAAAATATAAGAATGCTCTATTTAAAATGAGAGTATATCTTTCTTTGGATCTTCAAAATGGGTTTTTCTTTCACTCTATTTTTATTAATAATAAAAGATAAACAACTAAGGAGATAACTAAGAAAGCAACATAAAGCATACAAAATAATTTGATAAAATCTTGAAAGAATAAAAGAGAGTACGATGTCTAGTTGACATATACAATGTTCTAAATCATTGCAAAATGAACACAGACTAAGAGAAAAAGGAGATAAAAGTGTGAAGAGACGAAACAATTGAAATCTTCATTGGAATCACCACCGGTGGCAATGTGTTTCTTAGGTCTTGGTGCAAGAGTCTCTTCCATCTCATAAGAAGTTCCACTAGAGTCACCATCATCTTCTTCTTCAACTTCTTCTTCTACTACTTCTATTCGTCCTTTTCCACAAGAGTCTCCTACAATGGATTCACTTTGAAAGGAGCGAGGTGCATGAGAAATAGGAGAAGGGTGGAGTGGAGGATGCCGCGTCCTTCTTCGAATGTGACCCAAAACCTACGGACGACCTGGTCAGTATTTGTGGAACATTTTTCCACCTCCAAGATTAAGTCATTCAATGAGGATGCCATGACACTATCGAGCATACAACGCAAGTCACAACCACGTATGAAGAAAAACTATTTACAATACATTTTTCCATAGTATAGCATGGAACATAAACATGAGAAGTTGCTTTATATTTATTGTATGTTTAGTAATAACATAAGGTAAATTGTTGCAGAAATAAGCAACATATATGTACAATTATAGTCCTCCCAAACTTATGTCAACCTCCTTATTAGGTAAAGTAGAAGCCAAGAGATTGTCTATCAACACCTACTTCCCTAAATATATCATAAAAAGAATGTGAGGTAAGTAGCCCCAATAGGATCCACAAGACCAAAACAACAATGTTATTTGGATAAAAAGGCTAGGAAAACAGTTACGCAGCAGTAATTGAAAGATATATACGTAATTAATAACCATACTTTGCTCGACTTGTGAGGAACCAATGAAATTCTTTGTTGGTCAACCCCATTCCTTAACTAGGAATGAACCCAATTGCCTAGTTTGAAATACTATGGTTTTCAAGTACATGGTTAAGTCATGTACATCTAAATGGCATGATAATGTGAAATTAAACCCACCATGTTAGATTAAATCAGGCAACTTTAGATGGGTCCTAGGATCTATGTGAGATGCAGTTGTATGATGATATTTTAATTCATTATCACATGTTTCACATGTAAGAAAGTATTCATCCATGCTAATAACTAAGTAACAATCATGGACTGAGGTGGAAATCAAAAGGTAAAAACACACTATTCTCCAATTAGACTATATGCGATACATCTATCACTTGTCAACAAGTTTTTCACAATTCACCATTGCATAAGATCCATTTGCCTTTTATAAAGGTGTTGAAATCATCACGAGGTGAGAGATTGCCTTCTTTGACCTATTAGAAGCACATAATCGCGTCATTTTTGCAAGATCTCTTAGTATCATACCATACTATTTCTAATTTTCTGATTTTATCCAATATCCAAATCAGAAAAAAAACTCTATTATGCAGTACTCGTCGAGATATTCCAATGAGTCCAAAAGCGTCAAAATCTGAGTTCGTATAAGGGAGTTTTGCGTGTTTTAAGATCGTGATTCAGCTAATGGATCCGGATCTGATTAGACTCGAGCCTATATAAGGTTAAGGGGTCCATCCATTAGACTCCCTACAAAAAAAAGATGCGATTGGTGTGCACATGTTGGCTCGTAATGTGCACGCCAATTGCACGCTATGTGCACGCCCTTGTATTGGGCAAGCACAAGTGCTTGCTCCATACGTGGTCGCTGATACGAGAGTCGCCAGGGCAAGTGAGCGAGCACTTGTGGACGTTATGTCCTCGCCCTCCTGTAGGCGTGCACAGATGTGGTCGCCGACATGGTCGCCTCCAAATAATATGGTGATCATATATAGAGCTCCTGGCGAGCACATGTGCTCGCCTATACTGAAGTGCTGGAAAAAATATACAGGTTCAGCGGGGTTTAAATGCCCCGTCGAACCTGCATAGCCTGCCAAGAAACCACGGCAGGTGCTTAATAGAGTCGATAAGAGTATCTTTAATATGCCAGTTCGCCAATTAAATTAACTAACTTTGACATGTCGAACTCACATAATATATATGAACTTAGAAACTAAACATTCATATTTAAGAGCTAAATACTGGAAATATATGTTCGAAAGAATCCACAATTACAAATACAACAAATTATACTATCAAAGTTCATACAAATTGAAAGACGTACTAAAAGTTCAACATGGAACAAAACAAAAACCATCAATCACTTCTTCTTTGATCTAAAAATTTTTGATATTAAACCCTGCTTTGCTTTCATTTTCTCCTTCTCCTTCTCTTTGAACCTAGCATACATGTGTGCCTCTTCTTCTGGGCCATTCTCCTCCTCTGCTTCGTCATCCGATTCAATCTCCCCAGGTTGAGATGCATGCCCTTGTGACCTATATTATGGAAGACATATACATGTTATATGCATTTTGAAGATATAGAAATATGAAATTATTACCCATTCTAAGTAGAATACTTACATGTACGTCGTGAAATCTTCTCGGAGCTTCGTCACCTGGTCCACCATCATTTCATATGCGACTTCATTTGCAATGATGGTTGGGACGATTGTGGTTGTGTGCACGATGGCTGGGGGTACGTAGAATACGAATGATGATGTTCCTCCACATAGTATGGAGGAAGACCACCAAGCGTCTGCTTCCTGTTAGCCACAACGTCCCTCTCCTCCAACACCTTATAAAATTTTGATTGTTTAATATGCATTTATATATAAAAAATGAATATAGTAAATTAATATTTATATATACATATTTCTAAATTGCTTTATCAAATGGTGGTTGCTCTCCAGTTGGATCACCACCCCATTTTTCTGCAGATAGTACCAAATAACGATCCTGAAATATAAATTAAAAAAAGAGAAGAATAAGTTATAATATATCTTTCAATTGAAAATAAATTAAAAGACTAAACAACAATTCTTCTGCTTCAGGAGTGGACCATTGAGACTCTCCTTCTTTTCCACTCATGTGAGATCTAGACCACCACTCCTGAAATGAAGGTTCTCTTTCCAACCTAGTTTGCTAAAAATTAATTTTAAAAAGTAATAACAACATGGTACTATATTAAAGTAGATTTGAAAAATTATTTTTTATATTAAAGTACCATCTTCGCTCTAAACTGATTGTGGCTTTTAGATCCACTTATCGATTTAATCCTTTGTTTTTGACGATTTGTCCTTCTCGTCGTTGATCTCCTTCCAAACTCCACATCTGCAACGAATGCATCACAGAAAACCACCCATCTGCAAGGAATATGTTATGAATATTAATTTACAAATTACATCATAAATTATTGAAGAAATACAATACCTATCCTCCGTACACCATGCTGGCGGGAACCTCTTCATCTCCTCAAAATTCATCTCCTCGCATCTCGTCTTCGCATACGAGCCTCTCCTTGCCTTGAAAAATGTATCGCTCATTCTCTTCTCCATCAAACGAATAAAGGCTCGACAATAAGCCTCCTTCCCTAGATCTGGAACTAGATGATACATACTTTGAAAATTACTGCAAAATATCAGAAGAAAACATGACAAAAAATTTCGATGTCATTTCTAAAAAATTATTCTCACTAGAAATATCTCAAACAATCTCTCCTATTCGGTAGCAGGGATGTTACACCATCGAAATTGCATGCTAGTCAAGTGTGTCTTGATTATGTTGGTTATTTCCTTTACCTCCTTATTGCTATTCAAAAAATCCCTGCATATTTTGGTAAAATTTGTAGATATTATACAATCTATTTGTTTGGTAAAATTAAAATGACAAAATTTATTGAAATCGTACCTCCCATCTGTCGTAAACTCCCAAAAATGGTAGGATGTCGAAGTCTGTCCAACTCCAATAGGTAAAGACACGGAGGTGTTCAGACGTCCAGAAGAAGGAGAATCAGAACCCATCAATGTCCGTGCAGGTATCGGGATCGGGAATGCAATAGGAGCGACTGAGGTAGATGACTCTCCATAGGTGCCTACATAAAAGGGTGGAGGAGGATAACCAAGGGACTCGTAGTAGACTATGACCCGTCGGACCTCGTCAGACTGTGAATCTAAAATAACATCTGGGGTTGGTGCCTATTGGAAGAAGGTATGTCTGAAGAGGATGGACGATTGGATCGATGAGATCCATGAGACATGCCACGTCCAAAACCTGCCATGACTGTATTGATGATGTAATAGTTAATTACATAGTTGTTAATGAATATTTTAGCTAATTCGAATATAATAATTTAATAAAACTTAGAGTTAATCTTCATCTTTTATTTCTGTTAGATTAAAGGATATTTCTTCGATTTTTGTTTTCTGAATCATCATTTGTAGAGTCCGAATCATCTTTAGGTCAACACATAACACCTCACTATCAGCCAATTGAATTGATTCGATGATTGGAACTTCTTCTACTACGTTTATTCATTCATGAGTCGGTGTGAATGCTTCATCTGTATCATCTTCATGATGAGTGTATTTATTAGAAATATAGCCTCGAGAATTTATCTTCACGACACTTAAAGTTGCAACGCTCTTTCTCTTCTTTGACACTTGTGGGAGATAACAAACTTGGTCCGCTTGAGAAGCTAAAATGAAGTGTTCAAATGTGCGTATAAATTTTCTTGATATCACGTCGACAATGTTATTTCTCTTATCGAGTACTACACCACCATTGGGTTCGTACCAATCACACAAAAAGAGAACTACTTTATTAAAGCCTAGAATAGTGTATTCTACTTCTAGTATCTCCTTTAAAATTCCATAATAATTCATATGATCTTCATTATAACAAGATCCACGAACCATCACTCCGTGATTCTGAGTTGTTAAATATTTACCCGAATTGAAGGGTATGAAAATGATAACCATTATTGTAGCAAGAGTTGTAAGACCGGACCTTATAAACCGGACCTTCTCTAAAATATTTTAAAATATGTGTATAATAATCATCACCATCCAATTATTTTGTCCGGTCTTTAAACCAAGCTGAAAATTGATTCATATAGATGCTCAGAACTTCGTCATCTGAATACATAGGATTTTCTTCAATAATTTTCTTTCTAAATTCCCTAAAATAAGTAAAAGAAGCATTAGTATTACGTGGAAGGGAATTTACATATATACATAAAGTAATACAAATTTGTACTGAACATATGGTGTTATTTCCTCGCAATTGTCTAATACGTATAACTCTGCAGCATCCTTCTCCTATTTCGATAAGAAATGTTTTGCTGCCTTTCCTATGAGCTGAGTGGATTGACGAAAGATACTGATACAAGGTTCTTCCTTCGAGTAAATTATCTCATTCCTATTAAATTTATTGTGTGTTGTCTCCACATGTTGTAGAAGATACCTAGCGCAGAATGTTGTGACTTCCTCATAAATATATTGCAAACTTATTGATCCTTCAATTTTAATTTTATTTCGGACCTTTCTTTTGAGAAAGAACATGAACCTATGTAAAACATGTAAACATTTTATTCAAATATTAAAGAATACAAGAATATTTTAATATTTATAAATACCTTTTAAATGGATACATTCAACGATATTTTACCGGCCCTCCAACTTTTGCTTTATATGGAATATGAATCATCAGATGCTCCATTGAATCAAAAAAGGATGGCGGAAATATCTTCTCCAAATTACACGTAATCACGGGAATATTTTTCTTAAGATATTCCATCTCCGTACGGTGTACGCTTGACGAGCATAAAACCTGAAAAAATCTGTTGACATCTGATAGAACATTGACAATATTTTTTGGTAACAATCCTCTGAATACTAACCATAGCAATCTTTCCATGAAAACATGGCAGTCATGACCTTTCATTTCCTTAAATGATAACTTCTTTAAATCGGCCAAATTGGAAAATTTTGATGCATATCTGTCTGAAAACTTCAATTTACTTGACTATTTGTAGACAAGCTTCACTTGATTTCTGTCTAATGTATACTTCGCTTTAGGAAGTTCAACCATTCCATTATCATGTTCCTTTATATGCAACTCTGGCCTATTTCATATGACTTGTAAATCACGACAAGACTTTATTGTATCTTTTGAGCGACCGGTTACATTCATAACAATACAGAATATGTTATCAAAGATATTTTTCTCTATATGCATAACATCTAAGTTGTGTCGTATCAGTAGCTAGATCCAATATGGTAATTCTCAAAATATACTCTTCTTAATCTAGTTATAACTATTACCAAAACTAGGAAGATGTTTTGTTTTATCCTCATTCTTTAAGGCTGATTTCTCTAATTCTTCCAAGCTTGATAATATCGTATCGCTGATTTTAAATGACATCAGATTTGTAAGATCAATTATTTTCTTTTAAAAGTATTGCTTCTGTCTTCGATATGGATGATTGTTTGAAAGAAAACGTCTGTGACAATCAAAAAAATATGGTTTCTATCCGTGTTGAAGCTGGAATGATTTAGTACATGTCATACAATATGGACAACTTTTACGTCCATGCGTACTCCATCCAGATAACATTTCACATGCCAAGAAGTCATTTATCGTACAAAGTAGAGCTACTTTGATGTTAAATATTTGACTTTTATTTTCATCATATGTATCTACTCCATCGACCCTAGAACATTTTCAATTCATCTATGCGAGGGTGTAAATAAACATCGATGTATTTTTCCGGATGTGTAGGTCTTGATGCCAACAACGATAGAAACATAAACTGTCTCTTATTACATAACCATGAGGGTAGATTGTACGGTGTTGTCATTACTGACCAGCAAGAGTAATCTTTACTTCTCCCGTCTGTACATAAACCTATAACACAATTCATCTTTTCTTCAGAAAATGTAAGAAAAATTGACATCAATACTTTCCAACAATCAGACTCGGATGGATGCTCCATGTATTCATCAAGTTTATGTTTTGCATGCCATATCATATGCTTCGTTGTTTCCTTGCAATAATATAGACGTTTCAATATCGGCGTCAATGGGAAATAACGTAAAATCTTTCTTGAGATTTTTGTCCCACTCTTACTTACTTCTTGATATCTTGGTTCGTCGTATTCAGGACACTGTTGTAAATGCTGGTGTTCACCGTAATATAAAATATGGTAATCTATACAATAGTCTATTTTAACTTCCTCTAAACCCATCTTTCGCATCATCTTTTTGGTTTTGTAATAATTATCAAGTAATCTGCATCTTCTGGTAATATCTTCTTGATAATTTTAAGCATTGCATCAAAATTATGATCAGTCATATTATACTCCATCTTCATCGATAGAAGATCCGAAATCGTAGAGAGTTTCAAATATGTCTTGCAACCCAACCACAATGGCTCTTCTGCTTTTTTCAATAACTCGTAGAATTCTGCAGACTCTCCATATGGTTCCTCATCATTTATAAAAGCAATGTTAAAATCAGGACCCGCAATGTCCATAACCATATCTATAAATGGATTAATATTGTCCGCTTCTTTTGACTCATTCATCTTGTCCTCGTAATCCTCACCGTGCCTCCACCAAATATGATATTCTTCCATGAAATCCATTTTATAAAGATGTAATGAGTTTCATCCTTAGATCTCTTCCTCATTAAACGATATTTTTGATATGGACACGAGATAGTTACATCTGAATCCACAATACGGGAACCTTGTGCGTAAGCAAATTCTATAAATTCTTGAATACCTCTTTGAAAGGTATCTGTAACGCGTCCATCTACTATATGCTCGTACATCCACTCTATATTAATCATATTGATCAACCTAAATAAAATAATTCATATTATCAAATGAGATAGGAAGGTTAAACTTTGAAGTTAATCTAGGGTAACATGTAAAGAATACCTAAACCTAACCCATTATTGACTTCAAAGATGAGAAGAGAAGGGTCTTAATTATGTTATCACTTGAGTCTGTCCATAAGGATTCAAACTTACTAAAAGATGCTCGTTGTCACATGCTTGCTTATTTCTGAGAAAAATTCGGCAGCTTTCCCTGCACCTCTCCTGTATACTGATGTATGTGGATCATCTGTATCATAATGAACATTAATGATATGTGATATCATTTGATGATTATTTGTAATATGAGATTGCTTTCCTTCATGTTAGAAAGCTTTGAAATGTTCAAAGATTTCACAATTTTGGTTTAGAACCAAAGTTTGAAGGAAGATGAAAATTCATTTGATCTAACCAAGGTAGCATGTACCTGTTAGATGAATTCAAGGAATACCTTATGGAGAAAGGATTTTCATTCCCATCTCAATCCTCCTAATGCACCTAAACTCAATAGACTTATAGGGAGATACAATTGATCATGTGTGACATGATTTGATCAATGACTAATCTTAGCATAATTATCTCTTAGTTTCCAGGTATATATATGTAGAGACTGCATTATATATCCTTAATAAGGCTTCCTGCAAGTAAGCTGGAATCTAGCATAAGAGAGTGCTACTTCATTAGGAAAATAAAGGATGGTATTGGATACCAACTTTATGACCTTGAGATTCTGAAAAGATCTCATCTCTAAGGATGTGATTCTTAGAGGATGACTCTCTTGAGAATCAAGATGAAAATGAAGTGTAGGAACTCATTTAATCTTGAGAAGATAATGAGGCTTCTGAAATCGGAAACTAAAAGGATAATTAAAGATGAAACACTAATATCTCTTCAAATGAGTTTGAGGATGAATTCCATGTGTCAGAGAAATCTGACAATGATTGAACTTCATGTGATGAAGCTTCTGAAGATCATGTCATGGAAAGATGGATGTTAGCAATAAAGTCTATAGTAGACTTCATATACAAGTGTCGTATATGGACCCTCGAGGATCCACCTTTATGGGTAAGACCCGTTAAGGTGTAAATGGATCTTCAAGAGAAAGAAGAAACCTGATGAGAAGGTAGAGACCTTCAAAGCACGGCTCGTAGCTATGAGTTACACACTGAAAAGAAGACATCGCTTGCGATGAGACTTGCTCTCCAGTGACCTTGCTTAAATCCATCAGAATATTGCTAACTATAGCTACACAACTTGACTTTGATATCTTCGAGATATGAGTCAAGATTGCATTCCTCTATGAATACCTCTATGAGGATATTCACATGAAGTAGCCCCAGGACTTCATGGTTTAGGAAAGCAAGGTATGTAAGCTAAATAACTCCATCCGTGGACTCGAATAAGCTTCTTGTAATTGGAACATTAGATTTGATGAAATCATAAATGCTATGATTTCAGATAGAATCTTGATGTACCATGTGAAGCTTAGTGGGAGTGCCATTGTGTTCATCATGCTAAATGTAGATAATATCCTAATCATTTGGAATGATATAAGGATGATAATGATGAGTGTTTTATAGACTGGCTATTCCATACCTTGAGATATGATCTCAAGGATACCCCTTAGATCTTAGTTCTGAAGATGTTCAGAAGCAAAGAGAAGAGGGTATTGAAATCGTCACATTACTAGTACACCTTGGGCATGTTCCATTTTCTGGAAAATTCCAAGAAAGACTTACTTCCCTTAAGAAAAGGTACTAACCTATATAAAGGGATAACACCTCAAAGAGTTGAGGAATTGAATGCTGGAACTGTTTGTCCTTGTGCATCAGTTATGAGAAGTCGAGTGTATGCTAAATGTGTACAAAAATCAGATGTCTGCCATGCAGTTGGAGTAGTAAACTGTTGCTAATCCTACTATGGAAATAAAATACTTGATTGCAGTAATAACAATATCTTCATAGATGACAATACTTTAGAGATAGCGATCTCTAAGTCTTATCTTCAAGAACTTAAGACTTTATAGATAGTGATCTAAAAGGTCTTAATTGTGGATACCTTAGAGGATAGAGATCTCCAGGAATAAGGATATTCTGATAAGGATTATGGACATACTGGTTATAATAATTATCGAGCTGTAGTGTCAAGGACACTATAACAAATTTGAGTATTGGTTGCATAAGATGCAACATTCGCATTGGATGTGAGTACTGTTACTAGGGGATATGCAAGTGCCGTGAAAGGATTTGGCGTAGTCTCTCGGGAATTAGAGTGACTGATCAGATTACCTAGCTATTTTTCTAAATAGCCTATGATTGTCACATGAGTGCGTATTTAAATGATTAGCCCATTAATGGCTCTTTGGGCTAGTGGGAGATTGATGGACATGCGAGCCCACAGCGAGCTATTATGCAATAAATGTTATTACGAATATCATTCCCTGATCTGAAATGAAGAATAACTGATTTGCATAATAGGTCCCTTAGTACAATTAGGGTTATGTACCATGGCCATCTTGATGATCATACAATTGTTGATTCAATTATTGAATCATAGAGGCTGGTGCTTGGATGAATATCTAAAGAGTTAGATTGAGGACTCACAAGCACCGTCAATTGATTATTAAAAGAGGATCTCTAGCCTGAGTAGGAGATGGTAATCCTTTCTCACTTGTCTGATATGTGATTGATCTCTTGATGCAGGTCCTCTGCATGGGAATAGAGATTCGGAGGTGTCAGATTAGTTAGGTCAAAGAGTTGACTTAACGAGATCGAGATAACCAAAGTCCTATGTCGTATGATGTCACGATATAGGTACGCATCCTCTAACAAGAGACAGATGTGTTACTATATGTTTGAGTATGTATATTTGGTAGACCAATAGGTTGATGACCTAATTAAGGTCTATACATCAGCGCGCTGGTGTGCATATAAGGGCGTATGAGTAATACAATCTCTCAAAGGGATCATACATGTTGATTACTGAACCGGAAGACATGAGCTCACTCATGAGATATTGGGAAGAATCAAATTCCGTGCACGGTCGTCTTACTTTGGAAGCTTGACTAAATTTATAGGTTTGATATATACTTTTAGAAAGTATATGATCAACACCTGGGTATGATATATGCTTTTTGAAAGTATATGATCGATACCAACTCCCAATAGTGAAATGAGAAAATTTGATGATAAAACTCCGAAGTAGACAGTGTAATATTGATCTTATACTTCGGGTTTATTCTGGGTCTTCCAGTATGCAGGATGTACAGGTATTGGGAATACCTGAGGGTGATGTGATCATAAACGATTATATAACCATGACGCTTCCATTCCGAGGGAGTGATGAAAAAGGTAGAGATTTTAGTGACTCCTCTCATACAAAAGTAATCTGATCTTAGTCCAAATGTTGGACATTGATCTGAATGTGATTCAGATGTAATGAGAAGATTAGATTTGCGGTCTTGATTTAATCAAGCATCTATGGGAGGTCCGCAAGATCTAGATTTGAGATGTGATCTTAATATCCAAATCACTATACGTTTAACAATACAATCACCCTGTCCTTATTTCCAAGTATTCGCGGAGAAAGCACATTATCCTTGAAAGAGTTCATGGATAATTTCATTGTTGATAAATGTATCCGAGCATTGAGAAAATAGATAATTAAATGTGATTTAATTATCATGAGTAATATGAATTTGATTCATATTATAAAGAGAGTTATCTGAGATAATTAAATGCGATTTAATTATTAAAGATGTGAATAATGTGAATGTGATTCATGTTATTTGGGCACATGAGAATTGAGATCCAAGATAATTAAATGTGATTTAATTATTATGGATAAGAATAATGTGGATAGCACTATCCATATTATTCAGGTATATTATAAATGTGATTTATAATATATTAAAGAGAGCATATTATGATTTATATTTGTTAATTAATTATTGATGTGAATTGGATTCACATTGGATGATTAATTGAAAATATAATTTACATTTTGTTTTGGGATGTGAATAAGATTCACATAATTTTAATGGCATGGTTGATATTTTCCACAAGATAATTTAGAATTATTTTTTGTGAAAATATTATCGGCAAGAGATCATGATATATCATGAGATAATGAGATCTCATGATAATTAGAAGAAATTGACCAAGTCCACTCAAGAGAAGTGGACGGCTACAACTCTCCATGAGGAGAACAGTAGCCGTCCCCTCTCCTTAGGGGATTGGTTGTAGTCTCATCATTATCTCTTCTCTAGTCAAAGATGATTTAATTTGAAATTAATTTTATTGATTTATCAATGAAAATTAATTTAAATTAAATCATTTGTTGTTGTATTTTTTACAACAACATCTTAATCATTGAAAGAAACACAAATCAATCTCAACTGTTGATTGTGTGTTGTTCATAGATTGAGATCCATGGACTCTCGAAACCCTATATAAGAAGAGGCATCCCTTGCTCTTCGATATACATTTTTCGACAACAACATATGCTCTCTCCTTTCTCTCTCTACACGTCATGTGCCTTTCCCCTCTCTCTCTTATGGCCGTCCACCATGGAGCCATTGAGAGAGTCGTCGCAGCAGCATCGTCGTTATGCTGCTAGAGTACTTGCTCGTGGATCTCCGTCTCCTTTGGTGCGCCTCACTAGTGAAGAAGACGTCGGATCTCGTGTGACGAGATCAGGAGATTCATCGCTTGGATCATCAACTTAGATTGCGAGAAGGATGCATCTCATCAATGCGCTCGCAAGCGTCTCCTCTGTTGGATTGGACTTGAGACAGGAGGTCTCTTCGTTTAGAGACTTGATCGCAACCAAGCTTCAAGAGGTAACCCTTGTACCTATTTGTGGTTTAGATGAAACGATCTGAGAAAAGTCCTTGGATCATGTGGTTTCATCACATTTAAATTTTTAAAATTCTACTGCCCGGAGCAACTAGTGCGACCAAGCTTGCAAAAATCGGCCGACTAGGCCGACTAGTCGGTCCGACTAGTCGAGTCGGGGGTAGCCGACTCGACTAGGCCTATTCGACCATTAGTCGGCCAGACCGACTAGTCGGACCGACTAACCGACTGATTTTTACATCAAGCTTTTATACTTTTTTTGTTTTTTGCTTTTTTTAACAACAAACTTATTCTAATATGCTTAATGTTATATTTAATGTCATTTGCGTCTTTTTTTCATTATGTAAGTATAGAAAATATACAAATCTATAATAATACATAAGCAAACTTATTCTAATATGCAATAATGTTATATTTAAAGTCAATTAGTTCATTTATTTCATTATGAAAGTATAGAAAATGTACAAATCTATGTATAAAAATGATTTATATATTTAAAATAATTAAAAAAAATTAAAACTGACTAATGGCCAACTAAATCCGATTAGTCGCCTGACTGCCGATTAATCCTTAGTCAGTGACCCCGCCGACTGAGTACCGACTACCGCTTTCTGCAACCTTGAGTGCGACTAGTCGCTCCCGATCGCATTCGATGCGATCCACACGCTTCCGTGATGCGCTTAAGGATCTTCTCGTATCCTTTTAGAAGAGTAGATGTTTATCTACTCGAAACACGCAAAGGAAGGTCACCGGTGGCGGAGATGATCGTCTGGGGTTCGCCAGAGTGGATTTTGGGGGGAGAAATGCGGGTTAGAATGAGGAAGAAAGGGAGGCTGACGTCATGTTTAAGGGTTTGGGCGAGCACACTTAAGTGCTCGCCCCGTCGTCCGCCGGTGCTCGCTCATATATATGCAAGCGCTCGCATTATCCACACATAAAAATTCAAGTGGGCGAGCACGTACAGGTGAGCACATGTGCAATATAGGTTCTCGCTCAAATTGGTAAACGCGCGCCACCCGACCCTCAAGATTCAAACCAGTGAGCCGCGTGGGCGACCACATGTGGTCCTCCTGTGCGCGGTCAGAATCGGGCGAGCACATGTGCTCGCCCAGGGTACGCAAAGACGTGCACGCCAAACGCGTCTTTTTTTGTAGTGACTTACCTGACTACCTTAACCTTGCTAGAGCACCACCGTCTAGTCGGATCTCCACTGTCAGAGAAAAATTATAATGTCTGATTGTTGATTCGAAGGTTCCATCGCAGAGAGGAACACGAGGTCATCGTCGTGCATGTGCACATTTTGTAGGAAGCGCCTGAAAACATGAATTTTGGACAGGAAGAGAATATTTAGGAATGGCTTCGAAGGTATAGATTTTAGGTCCCTCCTCTTGTTGTTGGGACACGCAACATTTGTACACCACATGTACGAAGTTTAAGAGACAAATTAGCTTGTTTTTAATGCATGTGTGGTGCCCCTAGGACCCGAATACTCAGCAAACCATCTCTATGCGCATAAGTTCCACATTTGAGGTACACACAAAAAAGAGAAAATATCATAAAAGGTTGAAATTAAAAATATTTTCTTTCCATCCATTCACCTGATATCCATGAAACAATCCATATCTCACAAAAATATACACGTGTGGATTTTTTAGATATCCATGCACACATAAACATAAATGCATTTAGAAAATAAAGTAAAAGTACAAACAGTAGTACCTCAAGTTTAGTTATATAAAGATAAATGTATAAACTACTCTTTGTCATTAAAATCTGTCATTAACAATATTGGATATCTTAGTTTTGTCTCTGCTTTTATATTTCTTAAATGCTCTGTAATATTATGCCTTTATGCCTTAGATATATAGATAGAATAAATTTGAGTAATCGATAATGAATGTTGTAAAATATTCCGTATTTAACGATGTATCGATACTTAGTGATCCACATATTTCTAAATGTATCAAACTTACTAACTCGCTCGACCATCCAACTTTGGAGAAAGTTTTTCTCACCATTTTATCAAAGAATGTTTATATGTAATGTTCTTGCACTCGCAATTTTAGGCAAGATTGTTAAGTTCCCTAGATGTCATAGTCTCATGTTACACAGATCATAGTCGGATAAGTAACACAAAAAATACTAAGAAATGACATTCGGATATTCACTTGAACTACTTTTTACAGGAAGACATAAAAGGTTACGAGTGGATACAGATTTTTCCATGGCACGGACCTTGGTATTCTTTCCAATTGATCAGGTTTAACATCTTTCTTAAGCGGAATTGGACCAGTTCTGGCATATGCTTAGAATATACATGCATTTTAAATTGTCATAACACTATCAATTAGGTAATTCCTATATATCCCACTACCTTTAAAATCCAAGTAGGTATTGGTTTCCATGAAGATTCTCTATTCATCCTTTTTTTAACCCTTTAAATTTCATTAATCCATCCTTTGTCTTTGTAATGTGGTAAATTGCTCTACAGTTAATCCAACCATCCGTCACTATCTATGACCATAGATTTACGCTACACGACAACAATAAATTCCATCTTCTTCTTTGCGGCGAGATCGAGTCTCACGGAGACCCTAACCGCATGGGGCATGAAAGAAGGGGGCGGACGTTGCGAGAGCTTACGTCATATTAAAGGACTCCCGCTTTGACGGGAACATATCAGTCCCACCATCAGAACCTCGCCTAATAGGACCCCCTTCCGATCTACCATTCTCCCTCTGTACCTTGAAGAAAGATGATGTCAACATATCCGGATTCTTTACCGGTATTAGAGCTCCTCCACCGTCGAACTCCTCCCATGTTATAGCTGCAACCACCAACTTTCTTGAACGAAACCCTAAGTTGAGTTTCCAGATCCCTTTTATTTATTTTTTTGCATCGAAAACCTTCTCCTTTGTTATCCACTTGTCATTTTCCCTTCTTGCATTTTAAAAAAACTTTGGTCTATTTTTTTTAGTCCTTTGATCTGTTTTTATATAAAAAAATCTATTTGAAATTTTTTTTGACCTTATCTGTTTTTGGGTTGTGTTTTAAAAAGAGAGAGTTACGTGGTTCTTTTTTTAATAGCTTTTTTTGTTAGTTTTTTTACTCTGCTTTAAAATCCTATAATACAAAATTAAGTTTTTTTTGTTAAAGGAGAAACATCGGCTGAGTATAATTAATCGATTAAATCGATATAGCTTATTAATCAGAATTTATTAAAGAAGAGATATGAAACAGGTTTTTTTATTATGTAGCTGCCTAACCTTTTTTAGGCTGTGTGATTAATTAAATAAGCTTTTTATATTTTTTTAATGAAAAACGAGTTTTGTTTTGTTAACATTGAAAAACGTTATTATACGTTAAAACCTTGTTTTTTCTAATATTGAGTTTTTTACCTTGTTAATATTAATCTAAGTTGAAATTACGTAGAGAAGTGATTGTTTTTATAGTTAAAACATAGTTATTATTTTCTGTGACAATTACTTTAAACTATTGCTTGTTGGTAGCATCACTATTTGTTAAAAATAAATATATAAAGGCTTTAACTTGTCGATTGATTTTATTAGAAATTGGTTTCAAAATTCTTGAAATACATCTCCTGTACTCGTTAAGTGATTGGATTATTTTCTTTGTCCGTCTACTTTATTAAGTTTTTTTATTTTTTGCTTATTCTCGTAAAATCACATAATCTCATACAATCCTACGTTTATTTTAGGGATATTTACACTCATAACCTTGAGTAATTTCGTAATTACCCCTGGAACCCTCGATAATCACGAATTACATCCAGAACCCCGAATAACTGATCCATTTTATAGCCATAACCTTCAGTTAGTTTAGTCCATTAACTCAACAAGATGGCTGAGTTAATCTATCCAATCAGTGGTCTAACGTATGAGATTAATAAAAAAGAAAGAAAGAAGATGAGGAGGTCAGCTTCCAGGGGAGGGGGCTCGACCTAGGTTGGAGGTGGGCTGGGCGCACGGGGGGAGGGGGGTGTCAAGCTTCCATCGAAGGGGAAGATCGACTGTGGTCAAGCTTCCATGGGCGGAGGGCTTCGAGCTTCGACGAACGGTGGTTGGCCTTGGCGGGGGCGGACTGCGAACAGGGGACGAGGAGCAGGGGGTGTTAAGCTTCCATCGGAGGGGAAGATCGATGGTGGTCGAGCTTCCATGGGGGGAGGCTTCGAGCTTCGACGAACGGTGGCTGGCCTTAGCAGGGGCGGACTGCGAACAGGGGGGCTTTGAGGAGGAGGAGGAGGAGGAGTTGGGCGCGAGGCTCCTCGGCGGCAGGACTCGGGGGCTTCCAGGAGTAGCAGGAGTTGGGCTCCTCCGCGGCGGGGGCTTCCAAGAGGAACTAGAGATTGGGTTGGGGGGAGTGGGGGGGAGGGGGTGACGAGGGGCTTCGAGGAGAAGTACGAACTGGGTGCGGGGTTCCTGGGGGGGGGCTTTCAGGAGGAGGCTCCTCGACGATAGGGGCTTCCAGGAGGAACCTGGGGGGGGGGCTTCGAGGACCTGGGGCAGTGTACGCGGCGACAGTGTTCGATATGTAGGTGGACTCAGTGTACACGGCGGCATTCAGGAGTTGGGTCTTCCAGGAGGAACTTGAGCGTGGTGCTCCTCGGCGGCAGGGCTGGGGGGGGAGGAGCAGAGTGCAGCTTGCCGGAGGAGAGCACGACTGGAACTCGCATGTGGGGGCGGAAGCACGGGGAGGGGGAGGGCTGGAGCTCGCATGCGGGGGCGGAGGCGCAGGCCAAAGGGGGCAGCTTGCCGGGGATGAGCAGGAGGGCCTGAGACTTGCCGAGGGGAGGGGGCATCATTTTGTTTGACAAAATAGTATAATGTTATAAATATGATGTATTTGGAAGGGTAAAATGGTTAACATATGACTTTTTCCATCAGAGTTAACAGAGAATTAAGATGGAACTTGGCATAGGGTTATGTCATGTAAAGGTTAAGCATTATTCGGGGTTTTGGATGTAATTCGTGATTATCGAGAGTTCATGGGGTAATTACAAAATTACTCAGGGTTATGGATGTAAATATCCCTTTATTTTATTAGATTCAATATGACAAGCAAAATATTTGCCATTGAAGTGGGAAAAATTGGGTACCTTAACAATATTGACTATAAGTTGTGGAGTATAAAGATCTACTTTGACATGTTACACGATAACATACACTCCATTATAGATCTACACTATCTGAGAATCCAACTGTAGAAGAAATGAGGTCTCACAGACAGTGGGAGAAAATAGATAATAAGGTTAGAAGCTTTATGTTGATCCATATATAGTTAAATCTGATTCAGGTCTTCGAGAACAGCAAATCAATGTATGAGATCTGGACTGCAATTAAGGAGAAATATCACTCCAAATCTGAAGTGAGCGTCCAGCTTCTTCTACATAAGTATAATTCATGTAGAATGAAGGAATCTGAAAGTGTCCTCGAGCACGTGAAAAAGATGATCATAATGGACAAGGATCTAGTGGATGTTGAATGCACAATTCTGAAGAGGATACAGATAGCAACCATTCTAGGAAGCCTTCCATGGTCATTCATGATGGTTGCTACATCTTTGAGGATGAATGTCAACATCAAGTGTGATGGACCTACTTGCACACCTGACGATTGAGCATGACCTTTCAAGACAGAGATCGAAAGTTGAGATCTTTGAGGTCGAGGAGGAAGAAGAAGAAGCAAATGTGGTATATGCAAAGAAAAGACTAGAGTCCTCGAAGGCAAATTTCAAGGGCAAAAATGGGAAATACACCTGTGGCTCATGCTACGGTTGCGGCAAATATGATCATTTCAAGGTCAATTGCCCCAACAAGGAGAAGGCAGGAAATTCTAAAGTACCTAAAAATAAAGGCAAAAAGAAAACTGAATTCGTGGTTGTTGTAGAGTGCAATTCTGCGGTCACGGACAAGACGGGTGGTGGATTGACTCTGGAGCAACCCACCTTATTGCCAAGACAAAGGATGAACTTGTGGACTTCAAGGAGCTAAAGAAAGGCGAACAAAGTATTTTCATGGGAAAAAGCACCTACTTAGATGTTGAAGGTGTTGGGATATACATGCTTGATATGGGCGTTAACATAATAGTACTTAGGGATGTGTTATACGCTCTAGAATATGTCAGAACCTTGTATATGTTCCAGTTTTGCTCAAGAAAGAATTTGATGTTCGTTTTTATAATAAGGATATATTCATAGGAAACAATAATAAGGTATATGTCATGGAAAACTTTGTACCCAAGAATGACAAGTTCTGTCTTCTTATAATAAGTTCTAGTGAATCAAAGAATGTGGCTTATGAGTACTCTCTGTGCTATTTATTGGATTATGATTATGGCACATGAGACTGGCTCATCAAGAAAATTTTCAAAATAGATCAAATGATAAAATATGATCTTCTGCCTAAGATTGCAAGTGCAAGGACATTGCCATGTGAACATTGTTTGACCGATAAAATAATGAGAAAGCCCTTCTCGACAAGAATTCGGTCAAAGAAATTATTAGGATTGATCCATTCAGATATATATATATATATATCATTAAGTGTCAGTTACATAGAAACAAGGAATACTTCATAACATCCATTGATGACTATTTTAAGTTCTCTTATGTTTATCTCTTGGAAGAAAGGCAGAAGCCTGTGAAATATCTAAGAGATACAAGACCGAAGTAAAGACAAATCGAGAAAACTAATTAAGACCCTTAAGACTGATATAGATTGAGAATATACCTTAAAATATTTTAAGGAGTATTCTATTCAAATAGATATTTGTAGGCAGACTACAATACCTTATACACCAAAACAAAATGGTGTAGTTGAAAGAAAGAATAAAACTTTGATGAATGCAGTTAGATGTATGTTGTCACACTCAGATCTCTCAAAGAAATTTTGAGGAGAAGCAGTGTTGAGAGCTAATTACATAAATAATTCGATTTCCACGAAGTCCGTAGAATCAATGTCATATGAAATTTGGAATGGCAGGAAACTCAAGTTGGGTCATCTCATGAAATGGAGATGTGTTGCACATGTCTTGATACTAAGTTAGCTTAGAGACAAGCTAGACTTCAAGACATTAAAGTGCAAATTTGTTGGATATAGTAACATTCTAAAGGATATAGGTTCTTCTATGAAACTAAAGGTATGATCGAAGTCGTGATACAACTTTCATTGAAATTCATCAAGAGAAGGAGAATAAGTAGATGAATCAAATCCTTTGATTGTCCTACATGACAATGAAGATGACTTGGAGATAAGATAAGAATTAGTAGATGATACTGATCATTTATATATAGAGAATGAACATATGGTTAATGATGATCCTTTAAAGGAAGTGGGTGGACTCACACAACCCACGAGTATAATCGGCAACAAGAGACCCGGAACATGACCCGCATGGATGGAAGATTATCATTTCTATGAATGCGAGGCGTCGTGTTATACCATAGATAAGGATATAGCAGATTGTACAGATCTCATATCCTTTAACAAAGAAATGGCTTCGAACGAGTTAGAATCATGGACGACCGTCATGAGGGATGAGTTGGACTCAATTGAGAGAAATGGTGTATGGGAGTTATGTGATTTGCCGGAAGTAGGCAATCCATAAGATATAAGTGGGTATTCTAGAAAAGTACCAACGGTGTTGTTGATAAATACAAAGCAAGATTAGTTATCAAGGGTTATACTCAGCAAGCTGAAATAGACTTCCAGGAAACCTACTCTGTGGTTGCTAAGTCTGCATCAATTATATTGATCTTAGCTATAGTCATATACATGGATTTGTAATTATTCTAAATGAATGTAAAGATGGCCTTCCTTAATGGATAATTAAGAGAGGATAGTTATATGCAACAACTTGATGTTTTTCAGGTTGAAGGTCAGGAGAAAAAGGTTTATAAGTTAAGAAAGTCATTATATGGCTTGAAACAGTCTTCACGGCAATGGTATCCCAAGTTTCATGAGAAAATTATCCAATTTAGATTTGTTGCAAATAAATTGGATAATTGTGTATATGTCATGAAGAGTAAAGAAAGTTTGTTATCATGTCATTATACGTAGATGACATTCTACTCGCGAGTAATGACATAAGGATGCTCAATGAAATTAAAGAGAAATTGAGCAGTGAATTTGAAATGAAGGACATGGGCAAAGCATCCTATATCCTTGAAATTCAAATTACAAGAGACATAGACTCAAAGATATTGAGTCTTAATCAAAAAAAATATTTACATATTGTATTAAAGAGAATTAGAATGCACAATAGCACTCCATCTCCTACATCTATTGTGATTGGAAAGAGACTCGATAAGAGTCAATGTCTTGGAAAGGGTAGAAACCTTTAGAAGTTCCATATGCAAAAACAAATGTAAAGTATGATATATTCAATGATGTGCACTCGGCCTAACTTGGCTTATCCAGTTAGCCCTAGTTAGTAGATATCAAAGTAATCCCGGACCAGCACATTGGGGAACTGTTAAAAGGAATCTTCGGTATCTGAAAGGGACTGTGCATCTGAAACTGGTGTATCAAGTTAAATCTCTTTAAGTAGTAAGATACTCTGATGTAGATTTCGAAGGAGATGTATATGATCAAAATCCACATTGGGTTACCTTTTCATGTTTGGTGGAGCAGTCATTTCTTGGGGTACCAAGAAACAAGAATGTGTATCTAGACATACATGAGGCAGAATACGTTGCATGTAACATGGCCACCACTCATGTGATTTGGATTAAGCATTTTCAGGAAGATTTAAGCCTGGAATTGGTCAAAGGATCAATAGAAATTATTGTAATAATCAAGCTGCAATAAGTTTGATTAACAGTGGGGCTAATAGTTATAAAGGAAAGCACATTGAAATCCAATATCACTATATACAAGATATAGTGACGAAATGAGAAATAACGGTAACTAATATACCTACAAGTAATATGTTGGTTGATTCCCTGACCAATGGAATAGTAGCTAGCACCTTCATTAAACATGTTGGTTTAACGTGACTCAGGAATGCATGAGTCAAGTAAAAGTTTTTCATGAATAATGAACCTAACTGCAGGCATCTCTATGTACTATACGAATAGTATAGGAGTATAGAAGCTTTGACCATTACGGTCAAGTGGGAGATGTAGAGCAGCCTCTGTTGATGGATATCGTTGAGGTATGTCTGTTTACTCCTGTCCTTCGGTTGCGAGAGAGAACAAGATAGATGGAGAAGATGGGAGAGGGCTCCCTTGGCGAGGGTTGTTCTTCGATGATCGACTCCTCTATATGGAGGATGTTATTTATAGGGAGCGAAAAGCCCCCTCGCGAAGTCCACCCTCTCCCCACGCCCTACGGTTAGGTCTTCCGCAAGACCCGGGCCTCGTCGCAACTGCCGCCCCCCGGATCGGCCAGCGACGGTTTATTGACTACATGGTCAAAGGCCGTTCTAAATCTATGACCGCATGATCAAGCAACCGCTTCCGACAATTGCGACAAGGTTGGGTCCCACGGAGACCCTAACCGCATGGGACGTGAAGGAAGGAGACGGATGTTGCGAGGGCTTATGTCCTATGAAAGGCCTCCCACACGGAGGGGAACGTATCGATCCCACCATCGGAACCTCACCTAATGGGAGCCCCTTGCGATCTATCATTCTCCCTCTCTACCTAGAAGAAAGAAAACTTTGACATAACCAGATTCTTTACATTTCCTGGATTCTTTTTATTGAAACAAAAGACATTGAAGTAGCCAAGCTTAGAATCAAGTGGTTGCATGCCATGTTTTCCATTGAAGTTATATCCTATGATCATGTCCTTTGAAATTTCCTGGCTTCTTCTTACATTGTATAGGTTACTTCTCCTTGTTAGTCAACATACATCTAAGATCATAGTTTAAAATTGATTATCCTAATAGTTTCATTTAAATTATCCAAGCCATCGATCCTATCCTTCTCCCATTTAGAATTGCATAAAAATCTACATGTTTCTCTCTCAATTCGGCATCTCAATGGAATAGGACAAATGCCGAAGTATGAACTCCCATTTCGGCACCTCAAGTATTGAAATGTATATTTTTATATTGCGAATTCTTGGTGTTTATTTATTTGTGATTTATTTAGTAATTTATTTAATGAAAAAAATCTTAAATTTTGTAATAAGGTTGGATTGGAGTAAGCTCCTTTCAAAAAAATTAGTAAGGGAGGTAAACTTTTTGTGAATTGCATATGTATAGATGGTCTGGAGGATTAGAATGGTAGCATATTAAGTAATGTGATATTGTTTATATGTTGTATTGATTGTATTTAAGATTAAAATATAATTTTTATGTTGACTTTAAATGTTTGAAGGTGGCCACTCTAACCCATGAATGGAAGCTTTACAACTTTTGGATAAACATGGGTTGATTCATAGGTAACCGTTTTACCCCTCCGGTATTCTTTGCACACGTGCAAAATGCTCTTTCCATTGTCATCGTGATATGTTGTTGCAAATCCTCTTATAACTTTGAATTCTTTACGTAATATATAAGCATGTTTTGATTAATAGTGGATTCGGTTAAGTCATTATTATATGGGTGTCTTCTTCGAAGTAGATTGTTTTTTGGCTGAATTTATATAACGATTATCTAGGTTAGCATTTATTATTCAAAATTGGCGAGGATTTGGAAATGCAAGCATGCTACCCTTAGGAGGCGTTCGGTTCGAGAATAAACAAAAATAAGGATATGGAATAAGGATCTATTTTTCGTTCGGCTGAAAGGATAGGAATAAGGATAGGTAACGTGGAATAAAGACAGAAATAAAAGTAGAATAAGGTGAAATAATGAGATGCGGATGAGAATAGTCGTACTCTTGAGAACTACGTCGAACAGTGAATTGATCCTTTGTTTCAGCATTTATTCTCCAAACAAACAGGACCTTTGGATATACAACAATGGTCGAACAGAAAATGATGTAAACAATTATTAACAAATTTCTTCATTTTACCATTTTTGCTTTACATTTGTCGGTATGCTTATGGGTTAAGTGCAACGCCAAATGTTCCTGTACAAAGAGAGTGGATAGTGTGGAATATGGTGAAGGGATCTACAAATCTAATTAGACTCCTCGAAGTTTTAGCGGTACTTCCAGGAGTTAAATCGAACACTAAAAATATACAATTGCTAGTCCTTAATTTCAAGAGTCAAACATAAGTGAAACATAATTGGATCACAATAAGGATTGGTATTCGATCGTTTTGGATGGATTTGGATTATCTGATTTGAATTGAATTCCAATTGAGTTGACAAATTACCATCCATCGCCAAAAGAAATTAAATTGGGATGGGATGTTTGAGCAAATACAAGCGGAAGTTATCAGAGCTTGGATTGCTCAAATCCCTGAAGGTAAATGTTAGAGGAGATGTTTAGTAGTTAAATGTAATACGCACAAGCAAGCACTAATGCAAAAAGAAAATATATCAATTTCGTGATCTGCATCCTGTCCAATTCCTCCCATGTCTAATTACTGCACTGATGAGTCCTGCTATAATAAAGATCCATGTAGTATGACAATGTAATGAAGGCGTTAGAAGCAGAAAATTTATATAAAACGAGGACATTTGATGAAAAAGTACATAAAACGAGGACATTTGATAGACACAGGACTGGACATCCAGAGGCAAAGCAGAGGCTTCAGAACAACGACAAGAATGCTAAAAGAAAATGTGAAGCATGAGGCAGCACTTAATGAGAACTGTTTGCGGAAAGTTAACGATTACAGCAACAGTGACATGAAAACCACCTTGAAAATTATTGTGCAAGTAATGAAACACTGTCTCTAAATAACAAACCACCTGGTTGGACTTAGTTTCTGGAAATAGTAATATTCCAAGCAAATCTCAACTGCTTTAGGAAGTCAACGACATTACACAAAAGCTTCTCCCCTATTCCACGCTTCAACCTGCAAGGATGCATCCCTTAATTAGCATAAAAACACTACTAGATGATCCATCCTCCAACAAATGATGTTCTCTTTAAAAGTTTTATCTATATACTTCTTTGAATAATTGCTAAAAGAACGTCCAAACATTCGTCTTGTCATTGAGGCTGATTTTCTTTTTTGTTAAATATCACTTAACAGCACTAAACAAAATCCCAAATCTTAGTATTAGTGTCCAGGAAAAGGAAAAGTGCACGACTACTCTACACGAGTACTCTAACTTGTTAATTTCATCAAAAAAAAAGATTGCACTTCTCAGCGAACACTTCCCCGGGTTTTCCCACCTGGTAGAGTCGCATACTGGAACGTGTTTTCTACAGAAACTCTAATACCCCTAAGAATGTTTGGCATTTGCTCCAACAAAAGTAACCAAATTACGGTCGATCTCAAAAATAAAAGTAATTTGATCATATTGAGAGAAACTCCTCTATAAAATTTCCACTGAAAGATTCCTGATATTCATATTTAGGCAAGTTTGGCAAGAATAGCTCCCAACACTCCTCGACAAACAAGCGTGCAAAGAATAGGTGACTCATTGTCCTCATCAGACAAACGAAAAGAGCACTCCATCTGGCACCCAGTGTCTTAGATTTTTTTTGCCAAGAACCTTCTTCTTCCAAACAACCACATGAAGATCACTTCAATGAAGATCTTGTACACCAAATCAGATTGTGATGATTAGTGCTCGATAAAATCTTAAAAAAAATCACCACCCTTCCTTGCCCTAGAATACTGTTGTCTAGATAGCCATCTAAATTGCTCAAAACACTTGATGAAGAAAAAAGGAAATATACATACCAGTGCTATTAATTAAGGTTCAAAGATCTTGCTTAGAATCCATCCAAGACGGAAAATCAATGCCAAAGAAAGTCGCCCTTCCTCTCCACATCATCAACAGAAGATCTGAGACCTTTCAAAGGAAGTGCATTTGCAAGCAGATCTCTCCACATAGAGATGAGTGTGGCAAGGTAATCCTGAAATATATGATCCCTCCAGAAAAGCTAATCCAAAACTTTCCGTTCAAACCATGAGAAAACCAAGGGATGACCACTCATGCCCAAACAATTGTGGCAGATGGAAAACTCATAAAAATGATGCTTACCAAACTACAAGCTATAATGCCAACTAATTCTGATACTCTTCCATTTTAGAAGTCATGAAAAGCTGAAAAGCTGCCTCTCGTCTGTAACATACAAGATTATACCCTCCTCTAAAGGAGGTACACACGGCATCTTATAGGTTTTTCTAACGATAAAATATTACTACCGCATCTGAAAAACCACAACAACAACAACAACAACAAAGCCTTTTCCCACTTTAAGTAGGGTCGGCTACATGGATTTTTTGCCTCCATTCAGATCTATATTGGGTCATTCTCGGGCTTAGATCCAAAAAACTAAGACCCCTTTGTATAGTCTCATTCCTACACTTCTTAGGCCTTCCACGCCATCTTTAAGGCAGCTCAACATTCCAAAACTCACATCTCCTCACTGGTGCATCAGCTGACCCCCTTTGCACATGGCCAAACCACCTTAAGCGATTTTCTCGCATCTTATCTTCGATTGGAGCTACACCAATTTCATTCTGACGGCAACATTCCGAATCCGATCTTTACGCGTGTGTCCACACATCCACCTTAGCATTTTCATTTCTGCTACTGTCATTTTCAGCACGTGGCTATGGTTCACATGCCAACATTCAAATCCATAGAGTATAGCAGGTCTCACAGCTGCTTTGTAAAACTTTCCTTTGATTTTCAAAGGAATTTTCTTATCAGAGAGAACAGTAGAGGCTCTTCTCCACTTTAGCCAACCTGCGTTTATTCTATTTGTATCATCTCCATCCGCATCTGAAAAACCAAAAACATATTTTAGCCCTGCCAGTCCAAGAACAGATTTAAGCCCTGCCAGAAGATCCTATATCTGTGACAACTCCAGAGACAATCCGACACATGCTAAGAATGGCAATGTCCAGGAATGCTGTGTCCCAATAATCAGCAACCCCATGTATTGGTCCTCTGCCAAAGCAAATAGCCGAGAAAATCTTTGCATATGCATCCCCCAGGATGCCTAGCCATCAAGCTTGAACCTAAAAGCCACAATATCTCCAAGACTAGGAAAAATGGTAATCGCCTATGGCACATCACTCGCAGTATCGATCTCAATGTCCCAATAGTCAAATTGCGATTATTGTAGCTTTCGATGAGAAAAAGGAAATTCCAAAAACAATGGGATTTCCTGGAGGAAGCATTTCATTGCAACCATGTTCTCAGTTCTTGTAAATGGTCAATCCAGGCGAGAAGGATACAGCCCCCAGTGGATTTCTCTGGTCCCACTTGTGTTGATATTGGCAGTTGATACTTTGCCAATGAGCACTTTGTTTGTCAGGCTGGTGGGGCTCCATAAATTTGCCGCTAACAGAAAATCTACTTCAGTCCCATGGTTACAGGATGTGAATGGCATCGTCTTCCCATTGAGGGAGATGAGGACGCAAAAGGGGTCATGTGATCTTGTATACTTTCAGGTTCACACCAAGGCTAATGATAAACCGACTGCAGTCCACCATTTTCGTTTCCAGCACGAAGGAGATGGTGGCATGGGGTGAGGACTTATGTGTCCCAATGTAAATTACCTCCCACATATATGGTCACCTTTGGTGGGGTTCCTAGGCGAGTGTTCTTTAAGACAGTTCCAATGATGCAAATCTGTAAATGTGTGAGGGGAAAAAAGATGAGAGAAAAAAGAGAGAAGTGCCTATAGCGAGGGATTTTGGTGGAGAAACACGGGGATGCAGAAGAGAGGAAAAGGAGGGGACATAGAGAAAACACCATAATTATATTACTCCATAGTTGATTTTTAATCTACCTATAAGCCCAGTCATAAAAAGGAAAAATTACATGGAAAAGGAATAATTACATGGAAAAATAATTAAAAATAAAAACAAACCCTAACAGGTCATAGTATGACTCCTAAATAACTCTTGATTGAAGCAACTAAAAAAGCTACAAAACACAAATTAGTCGGAAAAAAACAAGACCTAATTTGCCCTAATCTGCCATTTGTGCATGCATCATTTAGAGAGGATAAGAGGAACCTCGATGAATGGACTTCCAAGCTCCTATCGAGGGGTGATAGGTTGGGTTCCCTATATTCAGTGTTGTCTTCCATCATGTTGTCTGTTTTAAGAATGTTCTTTTTTTGAAGTCAAAAAAGGGGGAAACACGCGATGGTGTCCGCCTAAATTCATTAAAAAGAAACAGTAAATACAACCTTACAATAACCATGAATCTAAAACAAGTCCGGAATGGGTATAGACATTTTCACGATAGAACCTTTGACCCGAAAAAAGAAGAGTATTTCACGCAAGCCAGATAGATCAAATGACTATCAGGGGCTTAACCAAAGTCTTTCTCGGGCGTTGTCGCCCCGCCAGCAAGGAAGCCCAAAAAGATTCAAGGCTCTGAATACAAATCCATCCCAGGTCACTCCACAAAGGCGACGAGCAGGACAACGGAAGAAAAGATGCTCAATGGATTCAATTCCATTCCCACAAAGAATGTCGTTGTTCGAAACCATCCCAAAAAATCTAGAACACCGATCTCTCGTCATTAATCTCTTTCACCTGAGAAGCCAAAGGAAAAAGTTGATCCTCTCCGAGAGCCCAAGTGTCCAAATAAAGTTGCAATCTCTAATCAGGTCATCTGACCTCAAAGGAGGAGGTCTACAAATTACCCCATAGGCCTTCTTAACGGAGAAGGAGCTTCATTTCCACACCCAGTGGTCACGCCCCTCAGACGAGCCCCCAAAATGCTTCAGAGTCAAGCAAAAGCAAGAACTCCTCCAGACGTTGATCAGAAAAATTCGTAGAATACAGGGGCATCCAATTACCATCAATCCAACAGTCAGCAACCCGAACCTCACGATCAGCCGCCAGCGCAAAGAGCCGCGGAAACGAGTGCAAATCGGACCATCTCCCATTAATCATCCAACCAGAACGCAAACGACTCACCATTCCCTAGCTTGGAGCGAAAATGCTCAGGGAAACGCGACAAGACCTTCAGCGCCCCTTTCCAGAAAGCAGAAAGCTTCAGGCCGGAAAAATTAGCAAGCAAAGAAGGACGGGAAACGTCATAGATGTGTCTGATCAGAGCACAACAGATATCTTCCCCCTCCCCCGAATTCTGCTCACCCACTTCAACAACAAAGCCTCATTCATCATGTCAAGCCGCTTGACACTAAGACTTCCATCCGCCTTCGAAAGAGTGACCGACTCCCAATCCACAAGGTGCGTCCCACTAGCCTCATGGCCATACTTGCTCCACAAAAATCTCCGCATAATCCTCTCAAGGCGCTTCCTAATCCAATAGGAAAAAGGCGGGAGGGCATGAAGAAAATCGGAAACACAAGACGACCATCCTTCGAGAGGAAGGAGGCATTCCAACCTGACAGCTTGACAGCTTCCTCTCCAATTTCTCCACCACGGGTAACCAATCAGCCATCTTGATTCTGTTGGCCGATAGAGGTAGGCCCAGATAACGGATAGGGAGGGAACCACATTCCGTGCTCAGCTCGATGCTATATAGCCGCACCTCACCATCCGAGAGCGAGGGGAATCACCGTTGACTTATCGAGATTTAACGCCAGACCTGACATCTCCCCAAACATTTCCAAAGTGATCGCCATACCATTGGCATCCTCCTTCCCTCCCTCAATGAAGAAGATCGTGTCGTCAGCATACTGAAGAAGAGGGATAACCAAACCAACAGTAGAGAAGCCCTTCATGATTCCGGAGTTCAAGACCCGGTCAACCATGAAAGCGAGAACATTAGAAGCAATGACAAAGAGCAAAGGCGCAAGAGAACAACCCTGCCTGACACCCCTCTGAAGCTGAAAGAAACCTTCCTCAGGACGACCATTGACAAGGACCGACATCGGAAGAGATTAATGGCATGAGGATGAGATTCTTTTGAAAGGAGCGAGAACAAGAAGCCTCAGTATCCCTTTGTGGCCTGAAGGAGGGGCTTCCGAAGGGAGTGTCGGATCCAATTGTTTGCTTCCAATGTATGGAGTAGATCATATCCATTGTTTCAAAAAGGCACGTCTCGAGGCGGTGAGGTGTAAGCCTCGAGGCAATTTTGATAAAACAGCTTGATGCTTAAGCCATACATGGATATTGTGAAGTGTAAGTCTCGCAGCATTTTTGAGAAGGTGAGATGGTGGTGAGGTGCTGCCTCAGCTACTTCATCTGATTATATGATGTTTTAAGTTTTACTAAAATTATAATTTTTCAATCCAAAGAGCTCCTTGTCTGTGTGCTGTAATAACACTTTCTTGTCTAATCTTGAGTTTTTGTAGTGTTATGTAGTAGAAATAGAGGTGTGAATAACTCAAGTAACTCATTAAGTTTTGAACGAGATCAAAACTATCAATCATTAGTTACATTAAATTTGATATTCATCCAGTATACATGTACAGATGTACTGTCATCCAAAATGTAATCAATCAATAGTAAATTGCTCCTACTTTCTATAGTAACAGCAAAAAAAAAAATAAGCACCATTCATTACTTGAATATAATAAGATTATATGGCCTTCAAATCATCATTTCTTGAATATAGATAGGATTGTAACGACTTCTAAATCAGTCTCATTTTCTACTTTTGGAGTGTTTATGACCATTTTTAAAGGGAAAAAATGCTACATTGGATGTGTGCTCATACACAAAAAGATCAGCTCCAGAATGAAGTGATAAGAAGATCTGTGAAAAGATCAGATCCAGAATGAAGTGATAAGAAGAAAAGTTGGGTGTAGCTTCGATCGATGATATAAATGAGAAAGAACCGCTTAAGGTGATTTGACCATTTGCAAAAGAGGTCTGCTAATGCACCAATTATAAGATGTGAGATTTGGGATGTTAATTCGGCTAAGGGCAAAGAAGGTCCAAGAAGTGTTGGAAGGAGACTATCCGAAAGGATCTTAATTACTTGAACCTATGGCAAAGAAGGCCCAAGAAGTGTTGGAAGGAGACTATCCGAAAGGGTCTTAATTACTTGAATCTATGTCCGAGAATGACCCAAAATAGATCTGAATGGAGGCAAAGAAATTATGTAGTCGACCCTACTTAATGCAAGAGAGGCTTTATTGTTGTTGTTGCTGCTGTTGAAAATGGGGTATGACGTTGAGGAGACACTCACCCAAAAAATCCTTTTATTTATTCACAATTCCATAACAGTAAAGGGACCAAAAATCTAGCATGTTCTAAAACATTCTCCAGACAATCTTCCACTTGGAATACAACTCTGTTCCGTGTAAGCCACAACGAACAGAGGATAATATGTTGCCCAGATCTTAGTGGAATCACCGCCGCCTCCTAGCCAATCAATGCACTCCCAAAAAGGCATCCGATAAGAGATGTCCATTGCAACAATGCAGGTCACAGACTAAGCCTCCTTAGAAACAGTCCCAAAGAAGAGATGCTATGCATCCTCCTCTACCATCAAACAGTGTAGGTGCTCACGATACTTGGAAAAGCTTGGCCTTTCTCTCGCTAGCCATCAATCATTCCCTTCTCATGATCCAAATGAAGAGTCGGACCCTTGGCAAAATTTTCCACGACATATATGTTTGAACTAATCCAAAGCAACCCCACCCAGAGTGTTGGAAAAGCTCCTAATCAAGGGCAAGTGCTCTAGTAGGCAAAGAAGCTCTGCAGACTGTTGATTAGTCAAAACACAGCTAAAAAAGGTAGCAAACCGTCAATCTCTCTATACTCCCTTACAGTGCAATTCGCATCTGAAGCCAAAGCAAAAAGAGTAGGGAATCTAGCATTAAGTGTGTCCTGACAAATCCAATCATCAGTCCAAAAGTGAAATCCATGCCCATCCTCTCCCAGCACATGCTTCGTTAGCGGGGTCACGCACGGAAGAATCAAACATATGTCCCTCCATAAGTTGGATGGCGCGCTATCAGTCAACTGAGCCAAAGTCGAAGGATCCATAGAGGTTCCATAAATAGAGCGTGGCATTCTACACAAAAAATCAGCCAACCCCCCCATAAGCGAGTGACCTACTTAGCTAAGAGAGCACCATTCATTTCCTCCAAACTTAAGATCCCTAGGCCATCATCATCATCCTTGTGCAACAAGGTCCTCCAACTCACCAAAAGCATCCTTCGCGCCTCTATGTCAGAGGCCCAAAAAATCTCCACATAAACGACTCAAACCTCCCCTTTACCCTAGCATCTAGCAGGCGCGCAGAGAGGAAAAATAACGAGATAGACAATAGCAATGCCTTCAGTAGAACCAAACAACCATCCCCCAATGGACATGTCCCGCGCCAAGTAGCCAGCTTCCTTTCCAACTTCTCAAGCACTAACGCCCAGTCCAACTGCTTCAATCCACCCCCCACCAAAGATAAGTCAAGGTAGGGTAACTGAAGATGCGATTGAACGCCATAATGTTCTTTGATCTTATCTCACGCATTAATTCTTGATATAAGTATGATAATGATTAAGAAGTAACTTTTTCAACATGTATTTGAAACTATATAAACCTAGCGATAGATAAATATATAGAATATTTGAAGTAGAATATTTGAAGCGCGGTATAATAGCAATTAAGAAGTTAGGAGTCCAAGTTGTTTCTCATAAGTTAATCTTATTTTCATAATACTCAAATGGTATATCTTTGTTTAATATTTGAAGTGCAGTATAATTTAGCTCATTTTCATAAGTGTTAGAGTTCACTTGTGACTTGTGAGGTTCTCTTGCGAGAGAATTCACATTTCTTGTAACTAGTTTTAGTTTCCCTTTTAATTTCAGTTATTGTGTCTACTATATCAGTTATTTCTTTCATGTTATTGTTATTACTTTAAAATTGAATAGAATACACATGTATTGAGTAATTGTTCATAATGTACTCTTCTATGTGATACAACAAGTTCGCAGGACCCATGGCTAGTGTAGTGAGCAGCTTTGTTGTGGGGGTTCTGGACTCAACCACACCATACAGGTTGTGTGTCACGTTTTGGTAGTTTTACTTATACATGTTCTACTTCTGATTTACTTCTATCTACTTGTGAAACAATTATGATACAAGTATTTTGTTATACTCTGATGGCACATTTGTTGTCGATATATCAATAAGAAGTGAATCTGGCATATTTACATCCTTTTACTTTGCATATTCTCCTACTTATCTGCTTGTCATAATTCGAATGTGAATTTGATATTGTGAGTTGGTTGCATAGTATCGAGGTCCTAAGGGGGTGTCACACCATGCTTCTTCCCCATAAGCTTACAACATTAGTGGTGCCAAAGGTGGTGCGTCAAGGCAGCTATGATCTTGTAGGAGGAAGCATAAGTGGAACGACACCTCCAGAGAAACTATTTCAAAATGGGAAGGGGTCCACATCAGATTTTGCAAGCATTGAGGGGTCATCATAACTTTTCAAGGGATCATTGGTGACTCTTAAAAGGCAATGCCAACTGTCATTGATGTGGCAAACTCTAGTGTCTGAGCATGATTAGGATTTAAGGCTCTGCTCTAGGGTGCACCATTATAAACCAACAATCGACGTCGAACACCAATATGCCTTTTGCTAACCTCAAAAAAGCCCCAATCATGTAGCCACCTCAAGAGTGTGGAGGCACCTAACTAAAACTATAATATTGTCCAAAGGGGTGGCATTTTCGTATTGTCCAAAGGGGTGGCATTCCCGTCAAAATCTTCACCAAGAATTGAGAAAATTTTGAAAACTGCCTCTACAGCAACCCATTGGGGCAATATCATACATCAAGCACATATCCTGTGCACATGTAATGTGCAGTCCTTGAACCCTAACCCTACCCCACCCGCCGCCCTTCTCTCTCTCCTTCTATCTCGAGATTGGCGCCGCCCTTCCTGTACGCCATCGCCCTCCTGTGCGCGAGCCTGGTGTGCCTTCGTGCCACCGCCTTCGCGTGTGCGCTCATCTCGCGTCTGCGCCCATTCACCGTCTCGCGTCTGCGCCCATCGCCAAATCGCCACAGCGCCTATCGCCACAGCGCCCATCGCCATAGCGCCCATCGCCAAATCGCCATAGCGCCCATCGCCATCTCGATTCTGTAGCGCCTATCGCCTGGCGATTCTGGCGATCCTGTAGCGCCTATCGCCTGGCGATTCTGGCGATTTCATCTCATCCCCTCACGCGTCTGTAGCGCCTATCGCCTGGTGTTATTCTATCGCCCTCACGCAACAGGGTCTTCCCGCATCTGGAGTCCTCTTCGCTCGCATCAAGTGGTGGATGCACGTGTGCACTCAGGTAACTTACAGTCCAGTGCAGTGTGTGCAATATATGTCCCACCTGTGCATGTTTGGATGCACATATCCTGTGCACATGTAATGTGCAGTCCTGTGCAAACTTCATGAGTATGTCCACTATCGTCCCATTTGTGAGTGTGTGGATGCACATGTTCTGTGCACATGAATTGTGGTTTGAGTCTATGAACAAGTAGACATTGTTGTCTGAGTGTTTAACCCCAGTTACAGGTTATTGTTGTCGTCATGTCAGACAACAAGGTAGATTCTCCATCTGTGGGTGCCTTCAAAGGTGCCGCACCCATTGTCTTTACTACATGTTACAAGGCAAATCTATCAGAATGGATCATAGATTCAGGTGCATCACATCACCTCTGTGGTGACAGAGGTCAGTTCAGTGTCTTTCATCCTGCTCAATCTGAACGATCGGTGGTGATAGCTGATGGTACATATTCCCCTATTACTGGTCAGGGGGAGGTACAGTTGACTCCTACCCTGAGACTGTCCAATGTTCTCTATGCACCGAAGTTCTCCATGAATTTGCTGTCTATTAGTCAACTCACCAAAGATTTACATTGCCGTGCTATATTTGACCCATCTACTCTTGTGTTTCAGGACATATTAACGGGCAGAGTGATTGGGACTGGTCATGAGCAAGGGGGTCTTTATAGACTGGCGCAATCTCCTTGTGCTGGTATCTCTTCTATGAGAGTTGGATCGGTGTCACCCTACACTTGGCATCTTCGATTTGGCCATCTTCCGTTGCAAAAGATGGTTCATATTCTTCCACAGATTTCTCCCACGTCTAATTTTCAGTGTGAGGCATGCCAACTTGGCAAACATCACAGGTCGTCTTTTCCGAGTCGTACAGGTCCAAGTCATCATGGTCTATTTGAGCTGCTACATTTTGATATTTGGGGTCCCAGTCGTGTCCCTGATCTTCAAGGACACAGGTTTTACCTTGTTGCTGTCGATGATTTCTCTAGACTTTCGTGGGTCTTTCTTCTTAAAAATAAATCTGATGCTGGTCATTTCATTCAGTCTTTTCTTATTGAAATAAAAAATATTTTCTCTGCTAAAGTGAAGTACATACGGTCTGACAATGCTCTAGAGCTGTGCAGTACCCAATTGTCCAAATTTCTTATGTCTCACGGGATTGTACATCAGACGTCGTGTGCTTATACCTCCCAACAAAATGGGGTGGCTGAACGGAAGCATCGTCATTTATTGGATATGACCAGAACCCTTTTGATTCAGAGCCGTGCCCCTCACTCCTATTGGGGGGATGCGGTTCTCACTGCCTGTTATCTTCTTAATCGTATGCCTTCGACAGTGTTAGGGGAGAAGATTCCTTTCTTGACTGCGTTTCCCAAGAAGGATCTTTTCTCTCTAACACCACATGTCTTTGGGTCTGTTGCATTTGTTCATTGTTTTTCTCCTGGTCTTGACAAGCTCTCTCCCAGAGCTGTCAAATGTGTTTTTGTGGGTTATTCCAAAACCCAGAAGGGATATCGGTGTTTCGATCCAGTTAAACGCAGATACTACGTCAGTGCAGATGTCACCTTTTTTGAGTCCATTATGTATTTTTCTCCTACAGGTGACAGACTCGCTCACTCAGAGGAAGAAGATGACATCTATGTGCCGCCTCCACCTCCATTTGTTCCATGCTCTAATCTACCACCACAGTCTTCTCCACCACCACCACAGTCTTCTCCACCCCCACCACAGTCTTCTCCACCACCACCACAGTCTTCTCCACCACCTCCACCACCACCACCACCGCCATCACCAGCTATTGTTCGTTATCCTCAGGTCTATCAGCGACGGCCCTCTGCTCATGTGCCTCCTCCATCATCCAGCACGCCCGAGGTATGTACTGATCATTTGAGTTCTACTGATGGCACAGGTGATTTGAATGCGCAGATGGATGTACAGGGTACTGATGTACAGGGTACTGATGATACTGTCACTCCTCCAGTTGATGACCTACATATACCTATTGCTCATAGACGGCAGAAGCGTGCTCGGACAATGAATCCCAAATATGGGATGGATTTTTGCTCTCAGGCGTCGTTGGAGCGTTTGTCCCCGGACTTTCGCAAGTTTATTGTTGGGTTATCGGCAGTACACATCCCACGGTCTTATCAGGAGGCCCTACAGAGCAGCCCGTGGCGTTTAGCTATGGAAGAGGAAATGGCGGCGTTGCAGTCACATGGTACGTGGAGTGTTGTGCATCCTCCACCAGGTGCGTCCATTGTCGGAAGCAAATGGGTCTTTACTGTTAAGCATCGGGCAGACGGTACGGTTGATAGATACAAAGCCAGGTTGGTTGCTCGTGGGTTCACCCAGACATATGGGGTGGACTATCAGGAGACGTTTTCTCCAGTAGCCCGTCATTCTACCTTACGGATTCTCATTGCAGTTGCTGTTGTCCGCGACTGGCCCCTATTTCAGCTTGATGTCACGAATGCCTTCTTATATGGGGACTTGCAGGAGGAGGTCTATATGCAGCAGCCGCCAGGGTTTGCTGCTGAGGGGGAGTCCAGTATGGTGTGCCGTCTTAATAAGGCCATATATGGCCTGAAGCAGAGTCCACGGGCTTGGTTTCAGAAACTCTCGGAGTTGATTGAACAGAAGGGTTTCGTCAGATCTACAGCAGATCATACTCTCTTTGTAAAGAGAGACCAGCGAGGTACTGTGATCATCTTAGTGTATGTTGATGATATTGTTATTACAGGCAGCAATGAGCAGGGCATTCAAGCAGCCAAGGAGTTTCTTGGCGAGCAGTTCGTTATGAAGGATTTGGGTACACTTCGCTACTTTTTGGGGCTGGAGTTTGCACGAAACAGGCAAGGTATGGTAATGACACAAAAGAAGTATGTTACGGATCTCTTATCTGAGACAGGTATGGCAGGATGTAGACCAGCTGCTACTCCTATGGATTCTAATGTCAAACTTTATGATGATGACTCTGAGGAGGTAGACAAGAGACGATATAGAGAGCTAGTGGGAAAGCTCTTGTATGTCACTATTACCCGACCAGATATAGCTTTGCGGTTAATAGGGTAAGCCAATTCATGGAGCAACCCAGGCAGGCTCACATGAATGCTGTTTTTATGATCTTGAGATATCTGAAGTCCTCTCCAGGCACTGGTCTTCTGTTTAGAAGAGATACCTCGATATCAGTCACAGGTTATGCTGATGCAGACTATGCTGGGTGTCATAATGATAGAAAGTCAACTTCAGGCTTTATTGTATTTGTTGGCAGCTCACCAGTTGCTTGGAAGAGTAAGAAGCAAACTGTAGTGGCTAGATCTAGTGCAGAGTCAGAATATAGGGCAATGGCCCAAGGTAGTGCTGAGATGATGTGGGTTAAATCAGTTTTAACTGATTTAACTATTGATGTTCCTCTTCCCATGCATCTGAAATGTGATAACCAAGCAGCTTTGTTCATAGCCAATAATCCAGCCTTCCATGAGAGGACGAAGCACATCGAAGTGGATTGCCATTATACACGGGACTTAATTCAAAAGGGGCTTATTTCAACTTCTCATGTATCATCAGGAGAGCAGGTTGCAGACATGTTCACCAAGGCCCTTGCTAGGGGTCCATTTCATCTTTGTTGTTCCAAGCTGAGCATGTTGGATATATATGCTCCAGCTTGAGGGGGAGTGTTAGAGTAATTTTATCATTTAGTATTTGTTTGTCCTCTTTATGTAAATTACCCATAGAGCTTTTCTCCTATATAAGAGAGCTCTAGGGTTAATGGAAAATCATCTTATTCGTTCCCTTCAACATGTTTTGTTTTGTATCCCCATCTATCTTGTCTTCTCCCAACGTTGTCTACATCCATGTTTTCTGACAAGTATGGGAGAAAGGGGGAGTATGGTGTAGAGTCACAGGTCTTTTCCAGATGTCAGATGCCAGATGCAAATTATCCAGACCAGCCAGATATTTCAGACTCTACAGCGGTTATTCAGACTCGACGATCATTGTTTCCGAGTCTCCGGTTTCAGACACGCACGCGTGTGCGGTCATTGTCAGATGAGCATAAGTTGCCATCATTGTCAGAGGTCCCCATCATTCTTCTAGTTGTCAGGACAGAGTTTTCATGTGAGCCATAGGGACTCCAGAGTAGAGGACCATTCCCTATGCCATTGAGGGCAAGGGTTTTCATGTGGTATCATAGGTACACCAGAGCAGTGCACCATTCTCTGAGCCAGATGGGAGAGACCCAGTTCTCCGACGAGGAGACTTCAGGTGCAGTTTCAGACTCGATGGTCAGATTCCGAGTCTTCAGTTGACTCACACTCCAGCCCGTTCGTCCTCCTCACCTGCACGGCATGAGAAGCAACGTCCTTGACTGCAGCATGTGCGCGTTGGGTTGATATTGTCCGTAGTGTCCTGTAGCGTGAGTTGAGTTTCTTTCTGTTTGTTTGTCCAAGCTGAGCATTGCATGCTCCAGCTTGAGGGGGAGTGTTGGAGTATTTGGTAGTGCACCTATTGAGTTGTAGCAGGGTAAATGGATCCTGGAGAAGATCCATTTACCCCATCCTGTGTTTAGTCCCATACCGTCCAATGGTGGGACTTGGAGGCTCTGGGAAGGCTATATAAGGAGCCCCAGACCTCCTGTACTCATTGAGAAAATGCAATGCATAACATGCCCCGTTGAGGGCTTCTCCCGTGGTTTCATCCCGCTCCTCACGGAGTAGGGTTCCACGTTAAAATCCCGCGTTCTTATTTTTATTATTTATCTTTTCCATGTTACGCTTCCGCTTCCGATTTTCTAACATGGTATCAGAGCGGGTTCGATTTTTGGATTGTAAAGTTTTTATTTTGATTATTGTTGTTCGTCATATGATCGAAGGCTAGAAAATTTTTTATGGGTTTTGTTTTAACCCTTATTCTATCAATTTGCTCCGGGTGCCTTTCGTGCGGTAAAACCCTAGCCGCAAATGATCGTGCACGAGCCCAAGACCAGCACGAGATAGCCCCTTTACTCTAGGGCAATGTTGGCCTCTCCTTCCAGGTGGAGCGCGCGATCCTAGCGGCATCTTCCATCTGCGCCACTCCTTCCATGTGCACTCTCCAGGCGATCCTGATCCAACCCAACGGACGCCTCTCCAGAGCCTCTTGGCGTTGTGCATCTTCCGCAAAGCCCCTGCGCACGCAATCCTCCATGCGCATGTGCGCCCAGGTGCGAAGCATCCCCCGCCGTGAACCCAGGCCATCGTCTTCTCGCGCGCAGGCGCGCATCACAGTCGCATGGCGGCGTCGCCAAGCAATCCACGCGCCCTCCCACGCGGCGCGAACGTATCCAGGCGGCGCTGAAGTCGCCCCTCCAGGCGGAGCCCTTTCCTGCTCCCGAGGTTCCTCCTGGCGGCATCTCCTCCAAAGCACACAGCCCCTTGCGCACCTTCTTCTCCGAGCATGGGCCCCGACCATCCTCGCAGCATCTTCTCCAGTAACTCCAGGAGCATGGCGGCGGCGAACACACTCTCCAACGATGGCGCGATGGCGCACCCCAGGCGATGCCCCATGTTCCTCTCCCGCAGCCGCAGGCGACGCGGCTCCTCCGATGTAGTTTTTCCCAGCGGCGGCGCAGGAAGACAAGGGAACCCAATCGTGGGAACCCTAGGGACGGGCGCCATTTAAAGAAATTTTCGGAGGTGGCAGCCGTGAATATATATATAAAAAAAAAGGGTTGGGCCGATTGGTTTTTTTTTCTCTCTTTCTTTGAAAAAAAAGAAAAGAAAAGAGGGTGCGTGCATTAAAAAAACACAAAAAAAGGAAGAGCCGCACGTAATTAAAATGATTTTAAAAAAAATGATGATGCAAAAGCCGTAAAAAAAAGGGAAACGGCTTTAAAAAAAATTGTTGGATGAAAAGCCGAAAAAAAATCAACGGCTCAAAAAAAATGTTTAAAAAGAAAAAGAAAAATGATGATTGTTTGAAAAGCCGATAAATGTTTTGATCGGCTAAGTGGTTTTGTTTTGTATCCCCATCTATCTTGTCTTCTCCCAACGTTGTCTACATCCATGTTTTCTGACAAGTATGGGAGAAAGGGGGAGTATGGTGTAGAGTCACAGGTCTTTTCCAGATGTCAGATGCCAGATGCAAATTATCCAGACCAGCCAGATATTTCAGACTCTACAGCGGTTATTCAGACTCGACGATCATTGTTTCCGAGTCTCCGGTTTCAGACACGCACGCGTGTGCGGTCATTGTCAGATGAGCATAAGTTGCCATCATTGTCAGAGGTCCCCATCATTCTTCTAGTTGTCAGGCCAGAGTTTTCATGTGAGCCATAGGGACTTCAGAGTAGAGGACCATTCCCTATGCCATTGAGGGCAAGGGTTTTCATGTGGTATCATAGGTACACCAGAGCAGTGCACCATTCTCTGAGCCAGATGGGAGAGACCCAGTTCTCCGACGAGGAGACTTCAGGTGCAGTTTCAGACTCGATGGTCAGATTCCGAGTCTTCAGTTGACTCACACTCCAGCCCGTTCGTCCTCCTCACCTGCACGGCATGAGAAGCAACGTCCTTGACTGCAGCATGTGCGCGTTGGGTTGATGTTGTCCGTAGTGTCCTGTAGCGTGAGTTGAGTTTCTTTCTGTTTGTTTGTCCAAGCTGAGCATTGCATGCTCCAGCTTGAGGGGGAGTGTTGGAGTATTTGGTAGTGCACCTATTGAGTTGTAGCAGGGTAAATGGATCCTGGAGAAGATCCATTTACCCCATCCTGTGTTTAGTCCCATACCGTCCAATGGTGGGACTTGGAGGCTCTGGGAAGGCTATATAAGGAGCCCCAGACCTCCTGTACTCATTGAGAAAATGCAATGCATAACATGCCCCGTTGAGGGCTTCTCCCGTGGTTTCATCCCGCTCCTCACGGAGTAGGGTTCCACGTTAAAATCCCGCGTTCTTATTTTTATTATTTATCTTTTCCATGTTACGCTTCCGCTTCCGATTTTCTAACAGCCCACAACGAAAATATCATAAATCACCCTCTTACGGGTGGAAAGCACACCGAAAGAAGCATCTGTTATTGCGCCTCCCATTGTCACCTTCCCCTTCAATGCACCATCGCCCAACAACCATCTTGCACATCATCATCATTCATCACCCCTAACTTCTCTCCCCTCAGCCAACTCTTCCTCCATCTCCCTTACTCATCTTTCATGTTGGAACTATGATGTTAAGTGCACACAAGGGCAGCACTAAGTGGGATAGCCATCAAAGAAGTCTTCATATTGGGCCATGAATAAATAATAAATAAGTCTTTTCCTTAAATTTGTATGAGTAGAACTGCATGGATCTGTCTATTTTTTATTTCTTTCCTATTTTATATTCTTGAGTCAAATTTGGAGCCAAGATCTTTGAAAATAATTGATTGTTGGATAGCAAGGCCCTAAGTATCCGTTTCAATCATTGTATCCGTGACTGATTAAAACAACATCTCGACCGAAATTCAGTCAAAATTTCAATCATTTTGATCCTATTTTCTTCTACCGACCCCCCTACAACCTGAAATTTTGACCATTTCGGTCGAATTTTGTTCATATGTTCGGTCGGATTTCGGCGATATTTGATGATGTGTTAGATAGTTCAAATTGATTTGGGACCTTCGAGGGCTTTAAAAAAGATGAATGAGAGTACAGACATTAGATATTGATAAAAAAACCTCAGAAAAGAGAGCCACCAGTGATCCCCTCTCCCCATCCCCTTCCTCTCCTCATGGCCATCCCCTTTCTATCTTCTCCAAAACCTAATGCCACTATCACTCACATTTCTCATTGCCTCTCTTCTCCCCTCCCTATCCCATTACCATCACCCTCCCAGTCCCCGTCTACCACCTCTACAGTTGTAAATCATCTCTGTCACATCCCTTCCCCCCTCCACCATCTGGCTACCATCTTCTCATTGTTTTGTTCTGTTTTCCTCTTCTTTCCTTTCATCGTCAGTTGAAAACCCTAAACCTGTAAAGGTCAACTGCAGTTAATTCGACAAAGCACACTTTCAGTAACTCTGGTTGGCTAACATCGCGAGGATCACTTTGCAGTTCGCATAGCTACTGTCGCCTCACACCCTAATCACCATACGCATATTGCTTGCATCAACACTCCTGGCATAGCTAATGACGACGACAACGCATAATGGGACATACCAATAAGCAAATGCATTGTCCGGTTAGAGTATGGGATGATTATAAGCCCAGCAGCTGAGTAGAAAAACAAAATTTCACATATTTTAAGGTAGTTACTAAGATTAATCATAGGATAACAAAACTTCACGCATCAAAACAAGTCCCTATCGAGTACAAACAAACTCGTGCCAACAAATTGGGTCCGCACCGAGAAGACCTGTCGAGGAAGGAATCATGCAACGGACTGCGATGCGATGAAGAAGAATCCATCCATTTCTTGAAATATTTACGACGAACGCAGATAAAAAAGCATTGACCAGAAACCCTAGAGTCGGGCGGGGGAGGAACTGACCAGAGCATGATGAGGATGAGGATCTAGTGGGATGAGGAGTGGGGATGGTGAGGGGGGCGATAGAAGCGGTTGTAGGCGGCCTCTCCGGCGAGATAGACGCCGAAGGCGACGACGGCGATGCCGAAGCCGGGGAAGGCGTGCTTGAGCTTAACCTTCAGCATGGGGTGCTTCCTCCACTCGTCCCTCCGCCGGAAGAACTCCCCCGTCGGGCCCAGCGCCTTCCCCATCTCCGCAGTTGATCACCCTCTTCTCTTCGCAAGGGAACCCTCTCTCTCTCTCTCCCCCCTCCCACTCGACCTACCGCAGCCCCTATGCTATGGTCGTGACTGGATCTGCGGCTGTGGTTGTTCGTGATCGTCAGATTTTAATCCGACGTCGGGTATCTATTTCCTCTGAAAAACCCCGTCCAACCCATCTAATCCGGCAAATTCATGAAACGGATCCGGATATGTGCAGTGCAATGTCTCTTTGTTTGGGCACAGATCCTTCATTGTAATGAGAATTACAGCAGATATGCTGTAATTATTTTTTTTGTGGTTTTGATTTTTAAAATTCAATTTTATGGATTATATCTGCGATTAATGTTCCATATATCTTTCATATTTTGCTCAAATTCAAGGGTTTTTACTATTTTATAGTGATCAAAAGTCTAGCTCTTTTTAAATGGGATTTACATTGCTTAAATATTGACCGAGCTTTTGATCATTAAGATAAAATAGCAAAGACCCTCATATTTGAACAAAATTTGAAGGATATGTGGAACATTAGTCAAAGATATAATCCATAAGATTGGATTTTGGAGATCGAAATCACAAAAAAAATGCGATTATAACACGTCTTTTGTAATTCACATTACATCAGAGGATACGTGCCCTCTTTGTTTCCCTTTGACCCGATCTCTATTAGACAATTCATTCCTTATCCATATACGCTCCTTATAGGACCTATGTAGCATCATGATTGTCAAATGAACGAACCAGCCCAAAACTTACAAGGATAGAGGAAGTAGTTGTGGGCGAGGATCCAAAATAGAGAAGGATCTGAACACATCCTTAGAAGTTCAGTGGAGTTTATCTTTTTGATGATCAGTTGATACCTCGCATGGAGAAGCTCAAGGTCACCAAGGTGCTAGCCTTTGATCAGTAAGAAGCCCTGCCTAAATATTTATTTTTGGATTTTATCCTACATGACCTAACTTCTCCTTCTCACAATGTTATAATATTAGCCTCCTGGTGCAGAACATTGAAGAGAATGTACAAGCGAGGGGAGATTCAGGCGAGGTAATGAGACGTAAACCCCTTCCTTTTGTTGATGAGTTTATATGATTTTGTGATCACTTGTGTTTAGGAGTCCTTATATAGGTGTTTCTTGTGGTGAGATATCGACGTTGTTTGTTAATGTATATACTGTCTATATTATGTCGATATTGTCTATGGTAAATTCCAAATGTCATGCATCTTAAATTGGGATAGGAACAACAACATCGAATTGGGACATAGTAAAGGATAAGGACACATAAAAAAGATGAAAACTTACTGTACATTTCAATTAATTGATGTCTTTTAATGATCAACCAAAACAGGTTTAATGGATCCCTTTTGATGTCACTTTTTAACTGGTCAAAAAGCAAAAAAAAATGATAAATCAAAAAAGGTAATATAGAACTATAATATGACTATTGGAAAAGGGAAGACAGTCGATTCAAAATAGGGAGTAATGTGATTAAACAACCTACAAGATGTGAGCAATCAACTTTAGCTTATGGATAAGAAGGACAACCATCCTTTGATCAATCACACTAATGAAGTTGATCGATCAAAGGAATTCGATAGGTAACAACTAGGAGTTTAACAAGAGGTCTTTTGCCATTATACATTAGATGTCATTTATGGAAATAAATGGATAATGTCTATTCAATACCTAATGAATCGTGTATTCATTTCATTAACTTACCTAAGAATCAAAATAAAATCACCCCTAGATTGCACGCAACATCACATTCAAACATTTAATTCGCAATAAATTAATATTTTGAAAAATTACATAAAAATATTAAAATACAAAAAATTATGATAAAAAATTATAAAACCCCTGAAACCTTTCTAGCAAACATGGATATTTATCACATATATATCACTCATACATAAAATATACGTAAGCATTTCACAAATATATAAAATCATAAATATACATGTATCACATACATGTCTATACCTACATATGTATGTATGGATACTATTATAAATACCTTATGGCACTTGCAAGTAAGTTTACATAAACATATTACATTTATATATCCCGTTCACACTCCATATACCTAATGAATCTACATTTATATATCACATTCACACTCCTTATATTTGATGGATCTACAGTTTGTTATGCTAGTTGCTTGAATATTGCTCACTTTAAGTGATTTTTGTTCGGTTATTGGTTCATTATCAATGTTTCCCAATGTCGATCGTTTTGAGTCGTATGTCTATCGGGGAGCATAATTTTGCGCATTTGATTTGGTTTTCTACATTTCACATCACTGGTTGGTGTTAAGGTTCAACTCTCTCCTTGGACACAATCGTGTTCCTCCGTTTATACTCTCTTTCCAAACCTAACCCAAGCAAAGCCTTTACCCCTTCTCTAGCTACGCAGCCATCCAAACTACTATCACCCCTTCCCAATCCTCGCCTGCTTGAACATCGCTCGTCAGCATTCCATCTCATCTCCATGACCAACATCAAACCCCCAACAAAACACCTGATACCACCTTCAATAACCTAATCCAGTAAGGCCATGTTTGGTTGGAGAATAAGTCCTGAAATAAGGGGCCAATTCTCCTCCCGACATGGTTCCCAGTGGTACGATTATTTCCTATTATTCCATCTTATTTCACTCTTATTCCTATCTTTATCCCACCTTACCTACATTTATTCATCTTATTCTCCTTATTCCTATCCTCCAGCCGAACAAAGAAGAAACCATTATTCTCCTTATTCCCCATCCTTATTCCTACTTATTTCCGAACCGAACGGACCCTTAGCCCAATCAAAACCAACCCACTTTAAATCCTAATACAAATCTAGCACTAGCACTAGGACCCCGCTATAGTAACTTTCAATCTTTGAATCCTTTCACGAAGGCTCTTAACTTTATAGGAATTCGAGCAAAATGCCACATACATGCAACACATGTAAGTCACTAAGTTTGCATCCATCTTACGTGAGACATAGACACAACACTTGCAGCACAACACCCCCTCCTCTTGTGTTCTCAGCTTGCCATATGGTTGACTTTTGTTCTCCCGATCTGATGTGCATTTGGTAAGATCTTAATCCATATACAAATATCGTGAAGCATGTTTTGCATGTTTTGCATTCACATCGCATGTAGTCCTTTGAACTTCAAGCCCAATATGACACTTTATTTTGTACAACTAATAATGTAACATCCCGAGCTTAGGTCCTCAGTCTGTTATCGAGGAAAACTGGCCCCGACAACTTATTGAGTTCGGACCCAACTGAATCCGTTGACAACTACCCAAAATGCTTAAGTCCAAGTTGTCAAGTAGTAGTCCCCACCACTTATAAACCACACCTACACTTTGTGAGTTTTAGATGTGGCACTATGTTTGGAAGTATGGGTGTTACAACCTCCCCCACTTATATTCGCAGCATCCTCGTTGCGACATGGCCCATCACTTATTCCCAGTGACAGTGGCGGTTGCATGCTCCGAGTAGCCATTTCCTCCTATCTCTTTGTAGGGATGGCTCTACCTCTCGGGTAGCCCTTTCCACTATCAGAAGGAAATTGGCTCTGATACCATTTGTAACGTCCCGGGCTTAGGTTCCCGGTCCGTTATCAAGGAAAATTGGCCCCGACAACTTATTGGGTTCGGACCCAACTGAATCCATTGACAACTACACAAAATGCTTAAGCCCAAGTTGTTAAGTAGTAGTCCTCACCACTTATAAACCACACCCACACTTTGTGAGTTTTAGATGTGACACTGTGTTCGGGGGTATGGGTTTTACAACAATTTGTAATGTCCCGAGCTTAGGTCCCCGATCCGTTATCGAGGAAAATTGGCACTGACAACTTGTTGGATACGGGCCCGAATGGACTCATTGACAACCACCCAAAATGCTTAAGGCCAAGTTATCAAGTAGTAGTCCTCACCACTTGTAAATCACACCCACACTTCATGAGTTTTAGATGTGGCACTATGTTTGGGTTATGGGTGTTACAACTTCCCCCACTTATATTCGCAACGTCCTCGTTGCGACATTGCCCATCACTTATTCCCAGTGACAGTGACGGCTGCACGCTCCGGGTAGCCATTTCCTCCTATCTCTTTGTAGGGGTGGCTCCACCTCTCGGGTAGCACTTTCCACTATTAGAGGGAACCCGCTCTGATACCACGTTGTCACGTCCCGGACCTCGAAACATGGGGAAAATTACGAAAGCATCCCAAAACAATGAATTTTTTCTTTCGAGTTCAGGAGCGAGATAAAAACTCAATGATCCATATATAACTTTCATAGTGTCATACATAATGGAAGAATAAAGGAAATTAATCAATAAGTAAAGACTCATCAAATCTGAACTACATAATAAAATTAAATAAGTCTATCCATACAATGACTTAAGAGGCTAGAAAAATATCAAAGACTCTTGAATCCAGCCAACGACCAATCCTCTTGCTTTCCTCTAAGCTGAAAGGTTGTAATTCAATATTAGTCAAATGAATTTGACTAAGTATGCACCATTAAAATATGCAACATGACATAATTATTTGTATACCCTGAACATAAAAAAATTAACACAATGATAATGCAATAAAGAATATATGTCAAGGAAAAACAATGAACTATATCAAGACTATTCATTTGTGCATAACTAAGAGATAATAATACAATAAACTTTTTTTATTGGTCACATTACTTTTACCAATAATATCAATTTCAGTAGCAGTGGAAAATCTATACTATATGTCGACACCGGACATCCCGAGCTTGAATAAGAGCCACCTCATTCACATAAAAAATTTAAATCATAAAAAAATTCCAATACGAGATCTCTTATCCAAACCCCAATACAATGGACATCAGTACTGAGTCAATCGTCGTAGCAGAAAATTATTTGGAAGTAGTGTAGGATTACCCGCCTACAACGGTCAATTGGCGGAATTAACCATCCGCACGGCCCCCGGCTAGGTCAAAGTCTACAATATATAACAATGAAAAATGTCTATTCCCGCAAAATGGTGGTGTCAAAAATAATAACTTATTTTTCAATAAAAATATTCGGACAAAAAATGCAAATTGAGCTAATATATTGATGTATCTATCTCTATAATAATTTATGACTAAAACTTACTAAGTGTGGGTATAGTTTATAAGTGGTGGGGATTACTACTTGACAACTTGGGCTTAAGCATTTTGGGTCGTTGTCAACGAGTCCATTTGGGCCCGAACCCAATAAGTTGTTAGGGCCAGTTTTCCTCGATAACGGACCGGGGACTTAAGCCCAGGACGTTACAAATGGTATTAGAGCTAATTTTTATCTGATAGTGGAAAGGGCTACCCGAAAGGTGGAGCCACCCCTACAAAGAGATAGGAGGAAATGGCTACCCAGAGCGTGCAACCGCCACTGTCACTGGGAATTAGTGATGGGCCATGTCGCAACGAGGATATTGCGAATATAAGTGGGGGAGGTTGTAACACCCATACCCCCAAATATAGTGCCACATCTAAAACTCATGAAGTGTGGGTGTGGTTTATAAGTGGTGGGGACTACTACTTGACAACTTGAGCTTAAGCATTTTGGGTGGTTGTCAACGGATCCAGTTGGGTCCGAACCTAATAAGTTGTGGGGGCTAGTTTTCTTCGATAACGGACCGGGGACCTAAACCCATGACGTTACAGATAATTTGCTTTGCGGCCATTTCATCTTTGAAAAAATAGATTCCCATTACATTTTCAATTATAATTTTATGACTTTAGACGCATTTAAAAGATCTCAAAGCCCACTACAATTTTAATTTGGAAGATTTGTGATATTATATCATTTAGACCTTGAATTTTAGGTTAAAATTTAGGATTATCCTAATTCATATTGTAAAATTTTGTAGCATATGTTACCACATATTCAAACTCGTATTCCAGACATGTTTGCTAATTGATATTGTTGATTGAAAGCCCTTTTGATTCTTTCTACAATAAGATCGTTAATTTTGAAAATCCATTGAGACTTGACCTCGATTTCCTAGTCCAAAGTAACGAAATTTCGTGCTACGTCTGTGCATAATATCCTCGGTGATTGTTCTTGTCTTTTTGCATGAAATATTGTTGCATTTCTCTTTGGTTCAGCTTGAGCCATGTCTTTACATTTAGCCACCCCCCACACACACATACACTAATGAATCCCGTATTCACCATACTAAAATTGGTCAATTAGGCTATGTTCCACATAATTCATTTGTATTTAATCATTAATAGAGCATCGTTATCTTACATACATGTGTAAATAATATTTGCATCTCATCATGCATAATTGCATTAAAAATTCCAAGTGTAAATTGACCTAAAAGCAGCTAACTTCCACAGTAACTCCGATTGATTCCAAACTACCTCCATTGTGTACATATTACTAATAAGAATAAATAAAAAATATAAAAAAATACTAATTCAAATAACTGTCAAATTATCCCAAAGTCTAATTTCACATCTATTGGACTAAAATATACATATCTCCTTCATACAGTGTCCGATTTTGGTCTACTCACCTTTAAAGTACTCCATTTTCAAATACCTTCAAAACAAGACTAATTTCGTAAAATTAGGAGCTCATATGTGAATGTTGGATTTTGGGCATCTTTTGCGCATTTTAACTTTTTGCTATTTTTGACCTGAGTTTTTATGCACATAACTAACCCTTTTAATTTTATTTCTTCTTCATTTATGTTCTTTGATGAAACTTTTATTAAACGGCTTAAAAATCCAAATCAAGATTGAAATCAAATAAACTGAATGTGTCTGAGTGTTCGTTACGAGTCTGTACAAAAATTGTGTGTTTCGTAGTTCTATTTTATTTTCCTATTTTATTATTTACTAAAAATCTAAAAAATAGATTAGTGTGTAACTAATTTTCTTATATTTTATCATATTTTTCTATCATTTTTATCTTCTTTAAAAACCACAAAAAAATTATAAAATCCCAAAAAACTGGTTTTCTATAGACATAGAGACCACTAAAAATTCCACTTCACGCAAATATCCTCTTTTGTTCCCAGATCCTTCATTAAAGTTGTAGATCTCATTGAGACGAATAACTTTCGTGAAGAAAATTTTTCAATCCGAGTATCCTTCTATTTCTTTTCTATTTTCTTCTCTCATTTAATTTTGAAATTTTTTGGGGTGACACGTGGCAGCTCATGGGCATGCTACGTGGCACCCCACTCACTTCTCTCTCTTGCCGGCCACCCCCGGTCACGTGCCAAATACGTGGCCATCTTCCTCCAGCCGTTTCTCCCCCAACCCAAAACGGTCGCCTCCCTGCCACCTGCAACGGTCGCCGCCCCGCATAATGCCTCCGCCGTGCACGGCGGCTCGCAACCGTTGCGCACGTCCTCCTCCTCACCGTTACATTCTCGACCTCCCTATAAAACCCAGAGGACCCGCATCCTTCTCGCCATCCGTCATTTCCAACAACAAAGGCATGTAGCTCCTCCGGTCAGCAAGTGATAGCGACGATTTCGAGTCTCGAGCGATGACGGCCATCGGCGTGATGCGAAGGAGTGAACCCTTCGTTGCAGCGATCCCTCGACCGCAGCAGAGCTCTGAAGGTACCACCGCCTTCATTGAGCGAGAACTCAGAGTTTTTCCCCAAGCTTATCCCCAGGCAAACTCCACCTCTCCTATCCTCCCATCACCATATACCCCAGCACCTCATAAGCACCGACGTCACCTACCTACACCAGCCCCTGGCTCCGCCGCCGATCGATCACCGCTTCCCTCACCCCACCGTCCTTGCACCTCCTTCCTCCGCCTAACCAAGCTCGGCCGCATCTTCACCACCGAGCATCTTCGCAACCACCCGCGATGACTCTGTCTCCAGTCCACATCTCGACATACGTGCACCTCCATGCCCGAGCTCCTCCTTCTCCTCGAACGCCTAATTCCTCCCTCTGCCCCCTTGGTTCTGCTAACCTCTGTAGGTGGAGACCGCCTAGAAGCTCCGACTCAGGCACACCATCTTACAACCGAGCACTTCTCCCACCGCCTGGCCCTGCAGCTCCGAGCTACGCCATCAACCCTTAACCGCTGATAGCCCACCGCACCTCCGCCTAGGTCTAGCATCTTTGTCCCAGATCTGCCTCGAGCACCACGTGTCACCGCGGCATCTTCGCCCTCACGCCATGTGTCGGTCGAGGGGTCAACTTCGCTGTCGTCACCTGGATGCCGCTCACCATCGTCGTTCGAGCTTCCAGGGGTGTGTTGCCTGATCGAACTCATCTGCCTTGGCCCATTTGTCCTCCACCGGTGGCCCTCGCTCTCCAGCAGCCATTGGATCAAGGGCCAACCCTCGATCCTACGCCCCTCTTCTCGCCACGCATCTTCCCCGAGCCTCGTCCCATGCCTCGAGGCTCGGGACCTCAGAAGCACTTAGTCGCCGCCATGTGGAGCCTCGGGTGCCCTACCTTAGGAGTGGACCCAAGGCTCCACCCAAGCATGTCGTCTGCTCCCGAACCTCGCGCGTGCGTGCTTTGCACGTGCGCATGGTGTAAATTGCATCCAAGCCCCTCAACTTCCAGAAAATTGCAAAGAGACCCCTTTGGCTTCTATTAATTACAAATAAGTCCCTCCAAAGACCATTTTGAAGGAAAAATCTTTATTTTATTTACATTTTAGTCCCTACAATTTCATTTTATCATATCTTTTGCATACGAACTCGGATTCTAATGCATAATATGTCGTTTCGAAGCTTATTTCATGCTTTATTGTTGACAGTTTACGTAATACTTCTATTGAAAAATTAACAATCTGTTTGCAGGGATTCTATTGAGGATTTAAATTGAATTAATCTTCCTCTAATTGTTGTGGATTGTTATTCGGGGATTCGATAAATGCAGGGGTCTAGTTGAGGATATTTTTATCTATTCCTCTCGTATTTATCGATAACACAAATTGAAGAATCAATTCTTGTAGGAGTGTGCTCATGAAGGATAGAAATTGATCTCTCATTATTTTACAAGATTAAATTTTATTTAGTTGATGATTCGATTAGAGAATAAAAATTTATCGATAGAATCATTTTCCTTGTCTCTGTAATTTGCAGGATTATTCATAGAAATATTTACCCTCTTGCCTGCTTTTGGAGTTAATTTGATACATATTTATGGACTTTAATCTCTTTCGATCTGTGATGCGAATTGAGGATTAATTGACTATATTAATTGAGGATTTAAATCGTGAAAAATCACAGATCCTTAGCCTAATTAGTGTCTCTATTTATTTCTGTGTCATTACATTTCTTCGCATCTACATTGCATTTTCTTCCAACATAGAATTAATTGAACATTTGATTAATTATTCAAATTAATTTGAAGCCATGCAACTAAAAATCACCATTCCATGTGTTCGACCTTGGTAGACTTTCCGAGTATAAATACTCCACAACATTCAAAGATTGTGGTCTTTGATCGACCGATTTTCGCCTCCTATACTACAATTATCGATTCTTAAAGAGGTGATTTTCGCGTTCATCACACGTACACACACACACACACTCAAAAGCCTAAAGCAATCTAGGCATAAGTGTCAAATTTGTGTGTTGGAAGCAAAGGTACACTACTCTGAGTAGCAAACCTAATCCATTCCTTGTCAGGATAAACCCTTCTTGTCTGTTATATCTGAACCCTACAAGTTGCAAACTCCATCCTCCCCTTTCACGCGGCATACATGCAACCACCATCTCAGCACCAAAAACCATCTTCATATTCTATTTAACCCCCTCCTAGAGCTATAAGAACACAACTTTTGGTAAGGGAAGAACCTAAAGGAACCATACATGGAGATTTAAGGTTAGGGTGTTCAACTCGGATGGTAATCGTGTTCTTCATCAAGACTTGAAGCTTCTCTAGGCCACTCTCTTACATAAGAGAGGATGACCCTTTGCTCCTCTACATAGACACTCGATCCAAGGAAATGTTTCCTACATTCTATCGCTTTCATTATGCCTTTTAATTCTTGCAATTCAATAGTTTTTGAAGTTGTATGCCATATCTTTATAGCTTCATTCATAGTTAAATTTCCATTCTGCATTATTGATGATATTTGTTTATCATGCTTGTAGGTAGGGATGATTGATGTGAATGCACATCAGAAGATCTTAGTCATTGATGATGTGTTAATCAGCTTAATTATTATTGTCTCGTTGTAATATAGTCGATTAACAACTTATCAGAACCAAGCGAGAAATCTCTTTGAAGAGGGACTGGTTTTAATTTATCATGGATAAGTCCATGGTAAGATACAAGGACATGAGATATTAGTCTAAAGTAGGGTTTTAATACCTAGGTTGAGTTATTTAGAATGCTATCTTGGTCAAGCAACACAAAACAAATGGATGCATGATTTTTATTAAGTTTCATAATGCAAGTTAGATTAATGATGCTACAGAGTGAACAATAATACAATACAAATGAAAAAGAACAACACAAGCCCAAATCACATATCTTAAATCCTGGATTAAATTCTAAAACATTGTACTCAATCTAATGCATAATATCTCCAAATAATATTTTTGTTGTAAAAACTCTCCAGTCAATGATTTTAACTAATAGGTCACCTGATTCAATTTGTAATCATTTAGAAATTAATTAGGTTATAAGTGATGTAGAGTCGGATGATTTTTCACCGAATTAAATTCTAGTTTGGTTATACCAATCAGACACTAAATGAGATTAACATGAAGTAATGGCAATTAATTCAACAAGTAATGATTAAGATGCTTCTTGATTTTTTAAATGAACATATAAAAATCAAAATAGAGAATCGAGTATGTCATTAAAAAGAACCTTTGAATATGACCAAAATAACACCAATTCCAATTAATTTGAAAATAAGGTGCAAAAGTTATGTAATACACAAACCGTGGACTAAAATGCAAAGAAACATGAATATATAAACATATACATCATACAAAATAGGTCTTCTAAGGGATAAAATGTAAGTAAATAAAATTGACATCTTATCTTGTAAACTCCCCCATGCGTAGGGACAAATATGTCAAGCTGGTAAAGTATGGGCGTAAAATCTCCAGGAGTCACACACCTCACTTGTGTGATGCAGGCTCGGGTGGTGCGAGAGGCATGGGTGATGTGTCAAATCATGGTGCTTCGGAGGTGAATCAAGCAACGGATGTTGGAGTAATGAAAATGGTGGCTTGGGGCGCTCCTTGGTCGTATGATCGATAAGATCATACAATATATGTAGGTCTAAGATCCTCCTTCTCCTCTGTGCACGATGGAAGCAAGGTTGGGATCCAACAACTCCAAGGAACCTCCTCCCTAGTCCCTCTCTACTGCTAAAGGTCAAAGAAGGTCTCTGACAATCTGACGAAGAAGGTGGATGAAAGGAGAGAGACTGGATCTCTCTGAAATGGTCGATCGAAGTACGGTAATCGAGGGCAGAGGAGTTCAAAGGAGGATGGTGGAGACTCCGCGTGGATGTTATAAAATATAGCCAAAGTAAAACTACGGATTTTGAGGTGAAATGAAAGGTTCAATCGGGGGAAAGGAACTGAAGCCCTAATGGGTTCACCTCCTTTACAAGTAGGTGAAATGACCAAATTGGAAGATATGATGGAGAAGAGATGGTATCGAGATGATGCACGTGAATCGGGGAAATCATATTGAAGGTTTAGGATTGATTTATAGAAGAAGATAGTATGAGTACTAATAGAATTAAATCGGAGAAATGTGAAGAAAAGATACACTGGGACGTATCTGAAAAGAAGAAGGTGAAATTTGAGGGGGGGCACCGACCTGGAGACGGAGCAAGGTATCTCCTGGTCTTCGCTTCACGAAACCAGCAATGGTTCAAAGTTCAAGCAGCAAGAGGGCTTGCTGCAACATGGCCACACGAACGAGGATCACACCGAAGGGTCTTCTCTGTCTTCACACTCACTCACTCTCTCACACTACAACCATGGAAAGGGAAAGACTCCTGGAGACCTCCATGTATATGCGGATAATGGAGAATGGAAGTCAGAGGCTTGATTTTGTGCGAGATTCGAGCTGTTGGAAGCAGTGGTTTCAACTACCGATCGTGAAGGCAAGCAAGGTCAAGAGAGAAGGGTACATAATCAGTGAAGATGAGGGATAAAGCGTTGTCATAATGACACCATAATCATGGCCTTAGACCATGTGGATCGATAGGTAGAACGGGTAGAAACTTCTTCAGTCAATATGCGCAACGCTTGGGGGCTCAACCTCCAGAGGTTGACGAAGGACCAGAACCATTGGATCTTGAGATCCAATGACCCATTTTTTGACCACGAGTGAAGAAGCATGAGCCGTTTGATTGATTTGATCAAGTGGTCCTTAAGAGGGTGAAGTTGCAATGATCAGAGTTGCCTGATCACATGATCAAACGGCCCAAGATAACAACGAGTGTTAACGAGGGAGTGACTACATGGAAGATAGTAATTGGGCCACATGGTCCAATCAGAAAATTTAAATATGAATAAATATTTATAAAATTTAAAGAAAGTAATAAGTCAAATAAAAAAAGTGTTCCACGTGAAGTTGTGTATTTTTCTAAAATAGAAAACTTTCATGTAGAACTTAAAGTCAAAATACATCTTATTTACATACTTATTGCTTTTGTAAGTATTTTTAATAAAATAAAAATACCTATTTTCTTTTTGTTATTTTTTTGCATTTTTATTTAATGAATAATATATTATATACATTATTATTCTAATTTTTATTGGTGTTTTAATAATGAAAACACATAAAATAAAGGGAACCTTAAATACATATATATAGTACTTATTTATATATAATAATTAACCTTAATTAATTACAAGATCTTGGAAATTAATTTCAATTAATTAATAATTAGATTAATTAATTAGTTTAAGATGGAGGGTTAAATAATGTAAATAGTGTTGATGAATCTGAGATTCATCACCCTCTATACTTAAACTTTGTTCGTCCTTGAGCAAATAAAGAATGAATAAGTAAGTTGAATCCATGACTGTACATGTGAGATACATGACTTGACATTCAGGACACGAGTATCACGTGACTCTTAAACTCTAAGTTCAATCAAGTCTTACTCAAAAGGAACTCAAGTCCCCTAATAATTAGACCGTGTGCGTCTATAAGGACTATGCCATTTAATGTGGATTGCATATACAAGTGTAGAGTCAAAGCTTCGCCCAAGGTTCCAGTATAAAAACTATTCCTCAGGGCCTACTAATTGTCAACTCTAGGGAATAAATAGAGTCCCACTTCATTCCACCATCTCTTTAGTTGTCAGGCTGAAAATGTCAGATGGAACTGCCAAGTATGGAGGATATATATTTGTGTTATTTCTTTTCTCCTCTCATAGGAATAAGGATCTCTAGAGTGTCTTATTAACACACACATGTATTTTTGGTGTTAATCAGTATATCCATCAAGGAGTTTAAGTCATCTGCACTTTTTTCTGGAATATACCGAGGTGTCTCTTTTGAATATTTATTATACCTTCGACACCAAGACTTGTATCGCTGATAATGTAGAGTCGTTTTATCGTGCTTGTCTGACTTATATGGCCTAATTATTTTGATCCAAGTGGACACTTTGAAAAGGTTGGGAGTGCTCGTCATTGGCATAAGCTCTTTGAATTTTTCTTGGAATGTATGAGCTTTTCTTTTCATTATTTTTTTATCTCTTTTCTTTTTGGCTAGCTCCATTGTTTTTACCAAGTTGGCACGTACTGATCAACAATTCATGTTATCCATTTGATTATGAGACTTGATAGATCTTTAGTCCTAAAGTCAATGCCTAGGATATGGCTAAGGTCCATTGGGAGTTGATCTGTAGTATCAACCCAACCTATTTTAGTGAACATTCCTCAAAGTAGGTTTACTATGAAAATAACAAGTTGTTTGGAGAACTGGTTGGCACTATCGATTTCATGCTTATATACGAGTGTCTAATCTCTATAAGCATGTGTGCCCCTAAGCTGCAAGAAATAAAGGGTATACGCTTTCAATGGGTTTGACCTTAGGACATGATGTTTGTAGTGGGCGCTTGAATAACACCACCCATGTACGCATTATTATGGGATGGTTTTAATCAAGATAGCATCAGAACCTTGTTCTCATACCAACTAAAGTGTTGACACTCAGGTTCATGAAGCAATCCTTAATCTTATCTCATCCTCGAGCATTATTAATTCAGGTTCAAACTCAAGCCTCTCATCCTAGTTCCTCATGTGAAACAACGATTCATCACAATGACTATGTAATCATGCAAGTGTAGTGTTGGTCATATTCTTTTGAGAACAGAGTTTCTACATGCAATATAACATGTATATCTTTCAAACTAGGGAGTTCAAGTTATTAAGCCCTAAGACCACTTATTAGTTAGTAAAAATTTTTAATTGTTTTTTTATTTTTTGATTTATTTTCTTTTCTTCAAATAGTTACATACAAAATAATGTGTTAAAAATATTTGTAACCTTTTGTAAATAATATATAAAATATTTTACAAAACCATGTCGCATAGATATAAAGATTTCAAAATATTTTACAAATCATTTTCCAAATAAGTTTCAAATCCCCATACCCTTATCCCATAATATAGTATGAAAACATTTTAAAGTATGAGCTATGTATAAATTATATATGAAATAAATCCGTATGCCCCCATATACTTAGATTATGCTATGTCCTCATGGCACAATATGAAATGAAGAACATAGCCCCTACCAAATATAAAGAAGAAAGTCAAATCGTGCACTTGAAAATAGCTTGTACTAAGTACAAAGGAGAAAGTCATTTTCAGGCACTGAGACATGTACAACCTCCCTATACTCAAGCTTTATATAACTTAAGTGTAGGAAGAAAGTATACAAGAACAAGGTATCAAAGAATAAAGAAACAAGAATAATATATCAATAAGGTCTCGGTCCCCCTATATTTAGGTTGAAATAACCTTAAGTACAAAGAAGGAATGGAATAAGAAAGGATCGATATAGTGACTTAAGAAACAAGGGGGATATACAGAACATAGCTCAATCCCCCCTTGTACTTAGGTTTAAATAGTCAAAGTAAAGAGTAATGATCTAAAGAAGAATGGACTTAAAGAAATGGAAGGAATGGAGTCATTCAAGTGTAGAAGTTATCGTTAGAAGGAAAAAAAATAGATGATGAACCTTCTATGCTACTGAACTCGCTCCGATCTAAATCTTTCTATCGTGGCTTTATGTAGAGTGGTCTCAAATAGCATCATGATAACCTCTGCATGAAGTCAATCTGCTCAACTTGGACTAATCGTTCATTTGATTCAATGAAGCGTTTCAATAGTTGTCCATTAACCAATAAAGAATGTGCACCATTTTATGAGATTAGATGTCTCCATACTTCCATTGATGTGCACTTCCTTCACTATATAGGGACCCGCCCATTTTGACTTAAGCTTCCCATGAAAGATCCTTAACTTCACGTTGAACAACCATACCTTTTGTGCGATAAAGTACTAGCACCCAATGTGATGATCATGCCACTTCTTAACAGTATCCTTATAAATCAAACTTTTGTCATACGTCAGTTTCGGATCTCTATGAGACTATGAGTTCCTTCAGATTCAAGTCTCAACAAAGTTTCCCTAGGTGACGACTCCAATTTATCTTTTTGATTGCCATTCAGATTTATGCACTATATCAGCGAGCAATTGGCATGGATTGCCAGAGATCATTCTGAAAGGTGAAGTTCCGAGTGGTGTCCTATAGGCCATCTTGTAGGCCCTAGAACTTGGTCCAATAGCTGGGATTAGTTCTTCCTATCAGGATGTTCTAGCTTTTGAAGTATACTCTTCACTTCTCGATTTGAAACATCTGTCATGCAGTGGATTGTGAGTGGTAAGTAATAGTAATTATATGATCAAATCCATAGTCCTTAGAAAAGATTTCCATTTCATAGTTCACAAAATGGCTACCCCATCTGAGATAAGTACCTTTAGAACCTTGAACCTAGCAATAATTTGATCTTTAAAAAAATTATAGATAATTTTTCTATCTACAGTTCGGGTTGGGATAGCATCCACCCACCTTGATAAATAGTCGATCGCCTACAAGATGTGCATGTATCCATGACTGTTGGGAAAGGGACTTATATGATGCTAGACGACTAGGCTAATATGGTCGAGTTGTAGTACGACCACTTCACGATATATCAAAATCGAGCAATAAGATCTCTGTGTGGAGTGGTTTGACTAAAATAATTTAAACCTCGGTAATTCCAGGGCTAAACTCAGGGACACTAGCTCTTGATACGACTAATTAAGCTTTAAGTATTAGTTTAAGCGATTCATTAAGTTATCTAGGTCAATTACGACACACAAAACAATGCAACACAAGACTTATGAAACATAATGCATTTGTAGTTTGATTTTTAATGCATGTTAAAAAAGAACAGAATGCAACCGAATGAATATAAGTACAAACATGTATAGAATTACATAAATGTGCCCCTTAGTTGATTCACGACTCAAGCAATATATGTAATTAATTTCAAGGCTCAATTGATGCATAAAGTGGAGCAAAGTTACATAAATGTCATTAATAGCAAAATAATTAAAACAATATATCTCCGATTAATTAAATGAATATATATATGCATCATCGGAGATTAATATGTGCCATCATGTAGGGATTTAAATAAGAATCAAATGAAATAGAAATCAACTTAATTGGAGTTCACATGCTCAAGATATTACAAAAAGAGTCCATGGGCATAAACATAAACAAACATAAATGAAAACGACGTGAAATGTTTCATTTAAGTCCAATCAAGGGCAAAATACCGCAGATCCATATCTTATATTATCTCATGCGCGAACATATTTGCTATTAGAATAATCTGACAGGGCATAGGTGTAAATAATCTCTATCTCGTACGTGGAGCATGTGTCGTTAGGATCTAGATGCAATTTTGAAGAGTCGCAAGGATCTGGCTGCAATTTACCCTCCACTTCACGCGCTAAGAATGTGCACCGAGGCTCGAGACGAAGACTCATCTCGGTGCAGGTTCGAAGACCGCGTGGAGAAGAGATGTCGATAGTTGTATGTGAAAGTCGGTGAAAGCTGAAGGTCGAGAAGTGATCGAATATAGAAGATGGTGCGTAGATAGAGTGAATAAAATATGAGAAAAAAAGAAGAAATAAAGACGAAGCTTACATGGGATGATGATAAACACAAAGATGGAGGAAGAGCCTGGGAATGGAGCTGTAGAGATCCTGGTCTTAGCTCAAGACTTTGGCAAGGAGTCGAGCTCAAACAACCATGATGATGGGGGTTGTAGCTTGGTCCTCCAATCAAGGATCACGTCGACGACACAAACTCCTTCTTCTTACTAGATCTCAGCCTCCATATGTCATTGTTGATCAAGGTTTCCAAGAGGTTTAAAACTTGGTTTTAAGTGATTTAACATTGCAACTCTCAAAACAGATCAAACAAACAATTTATCTAAGTGATTTGCTTTTTATTTAACTTGTTATAGCATCCAGGATCGAACTCAGGGAAGTTACAAATAAACAAGGGTGATCAATTATTACTAATTAATAAATGTTTTAAATTTCTTTCCTTTTCTATTTTTATGCCTTTGTAATGATTTTTTTATGAATTTTTAATGAATTTATATGTTTTTAATTAGTTTTATATGTTTTTAACAATCTATCTAAGTAATGATTTTTTATTTTTTCTGATTTTAAAATTTTTAATTGATTTTAATTTTGTAATTTTTTATGTGTTTTAATTTTAAAATCAATTTATGAATAAGATATATACAAAAATGAAATATAAGATGTTTTAGACTTTAAAATGGGTAAAATAAAATAAAATATGACAAACATGTTTTTTTTGTGTTTTTATAAAATTTTTACTATTTTTGGTGATTTTTTGGTATTTTATATTTTTATGAATTTTTATTGAATTGAAGTTTAAAATAATTTACAAATGAAATCAAGTTACTTTTTTATTTTTTAATAGAAATAAAAAGAAATTTTCTAGAAATCAAATTTACACAAAAGAATTTTTATTAAGCTTTAAAACAAGTTCGGTGATTATTTTTATGATTTCTGTATGATTTTATATGATTTTTAGAAGTTTTTGCAAATATTTGTATTTTCATGGTTTTATGTTTGTATTATTATATGATTTTTGTACATGTGATAAATTATAATAAAGTAAACTGCATGTTTTTTAGAATTTTTCGAATAATTTTTGAATTTTTATGTATTTTTAAAGTCCATGAAAATGTGATGTTTTTGGATTTTTAGGAAATAGATAATCAAATAAAATTTTCAAAACAAAGTAATAGAAACTATTTGAGTAACTATTAATAATCAAAGAAATTCAGGAGAAAATATGCAATTATTCTACGAAAACACGTGAAGAGATACGTGATGCACACTAGTAAGGACTAAATTGTAATTAGTGAAAACTTTTCCTTCAATTAATAACAATGATATAATTCAAGGAGAAATGTTGTAACTAATCCACAAGTCACGTGGTTATACACATGAGATCAATACAAAAGGACTTAAATGCAATTAAAATAAATGACATAAACATATAAGCAATTATTTAAATATTTTATACACATGCACATGACTTATTTGTAATTATAAGAACTTATAGGGAAGAAAGCGTAAAATCACCGATAGAGCATGCGATGCATGTGCTGGCACTGAAGCGATGGATGGTAGAGATTGACCCTTTCAGATCTGATTATGTGGTTCAGATTTGGTGTGGATCGTCAACATAGATGGAATCTAGAGCACTTCATTCATGATCTGATGGTGTTGGAGTGAAATGGAAGAACGTCGAAGAAAATGATAGTCGATGAACTTCGATTGTTCATATCTCTCTTGATCTGAGGAGAATTAGTATTGTAAATGTCTCAGACGATTGATCCTCCAAATCCGTGTCGATCTGAGGTCAATTCAAGATCCATGTCTCGCTGATCAGAGACCTAGACATGCTGATGAAGAAATGCTCTGCTCCTTACTTGATCTCACTCCTCCCGTGATCTATGTGTTCCTAATGATGACCTGCGAAGTTATCGAGGAAATTCGAAGTCCAACAGACCTCGACCGGATGTTATTGATCAAAAGAGATGGTTGAAATGGGTGATTCAGGTCTCCTACGTGCGAGGGATTGAGACCCAAAGATACAGATATGATCTGAGGACCAGATATGATGATTAGTTTGTGAAAGAAAGTTTGAAGAATCAGACTAGATATAGAGGTGAGGTATTGAGTCGATCTGGGTTCAGATAGGAATGGTGGAGCTCCGATCAAACATATCAGAGGCAGGATTAACTCTTAAGATACAGATCTAGAAATCAAATGAAACTCAATGGAAATGGCATGAAAATCAAAATAAAATTATCTTAGGGAAATGACAATGAACTTACTATGATTCTGAGATAGTCCTTACCTCAACGGCGACAATTGGAAGCTCAGCTCGCCGGAGCAAAGCTCCTTCGGTGATGGATCGTGTCTCTAGCCTTCTTCCTCTCTCTCTCTCTCTCGCTTGTTGGGAATCCTTCCGATCACCAAGGACTCTCCCAGGAGATCAAGCTCGGGGGAATTTTAGGGCTAAAGACGGATCGAGCCATTAAAGAAGATCTAGAGGTGCTTTTATAAGCGAAGAAGAGGTGAAAAATCAAATTGAACATTGGCACGTGAACTGAGGCCGAATCATACGAAAAAATAATCGTGTGTGCATCTCTGTTGATACGAGGACAAACGAGCGAAGAAGTTGGTTCAACTCGTTCTAGGAATCGGGTGTAAAATTTAGGAGATGGAGGCAGGGTTGGCGGCTTAGGTTGAAGGGGAAGAGGGTTAGTTGATCATGGATCAACGATTCGGATATGGGTCAATCAGGGCCCAGTTGACTGAGATGACAACAAAAAGACAAAATGAATCAAAATAAATAAAAGATAAATAGAAAATAAATATAAATGACCTTAAATTAAAAAGTTTGTAAAATAATAAATGTTTGGAATTTAATAAACTACTTTTGGAGATTTTTAATTAATTAAACAATAAGTTAATTAGTTAAATTAATTAAATACAAGTATTTACAGGTATAAATTACCCATATACAATACATACTTATTTTTATTTATTAACAATGCAAATTAATGATATTTATTGATACTGATATAATTATTAACACATGATGTTAGTTTATTAAAGGATGAACATTAATGATATTTACATGTAATTTATAAGGGATTTTAAGATAAAATGAAGGAATAAAGATGATGAATTGGTGAATCATCATCCCCCATACATTACCTTTGTTAGTCCCTTAACAAACACTTATTGGAAGAATGTGTGACTAAAACAAGAAAAGAAAAAAAGAAAAAGAAAGAACTTGGAACAATTTCGATTTTAGATAATTCTTCATAAAATCAAAGTATACATATCAGTCAGGCCTTTGGACTATTAGTGTGTCCGAACCTTAGTGGGAATAAGATTTAAGACTCAAAAACCCTTAAGTTCCACAATACTCCATTCGATTCACCTCAGCAGTTGGGACAGAACAAGACTTTCATACACAAACTCTTATGACTATGAATCTTACTTGTACAATGAATGTGAAATGATAGCTCCCTACATCTGGAAGGGGCAAAGAAACAACCTTCTCTAGCAAGGTAACCATAATTCCCTTCTAAGTTCATTTACAACTGATCCAAGAAGAGGAGGTAAAGAATAGAATGGATTGTGACCAGTGTAGCCACATGTCTTTTGGAGCTTGTCCAGTGTAGACAAGTCTCCATATGAAAGCTTCCTTGAAAACTTTGACTTTGAAACATATACCTTGCTTATTGATATTTTTCTCCGACGAGAATGATTTTTTATTTGCTTTTTTCCCATCTAACTTTTTTGGGGACTTTATTTCATACTTTTTATACATACACAATTGCAACATTTACATAAGGAGTTTTTCTTCTTGAGCCAGTAGACTATGCCTCTTTTGAAGCTTTATTACAACCCACAACATCTTGTCTTTAGACTTCGATGCCACGATATTAGGTTGGGGTGCACTGGCCTCCCATTGGGGTGACGTATGTTTTCATTCACATGCATCTGAAGCTAAAGGATTATGCCCTTGACCACCTCATCTGAGTTGAGCTACATGCAGACTGCTTGTCCAAGTTAGGCCACTATCTAAAAGGGTCATGTGTGTGTCATGAAATATCCTACTTAGACAAATCAAGATGACATGTGAACATGGTCTTATGGAATCAAAGAATTAAGACACATCGACTTGAAGAGTCTCAATTCTAGTTCATATAAGGTTTCTATTAAATTAAGTGGATTAAGGTCTTAACCAAGCTCCATTCTTCAGACTTTATTCCAGACTAGTTTAATTATCAAATTCATTTTGAAAAATACAAATGCAGATGCAATATTTTTTTAGTGAAGAGCATTTTCTGATTTAATCTTTTTATGTGATTTTTAAACATTTTTCATAATTTTTACGAGTTTAAATTTTTTAAATTTTCTAGTAGTTTTGAAAGAGTTAGTAGATTGAATATCTTTACAAGTATCAACAAGGATTATGTACATATGTACCAAGGATTTTATAAGAAAGTATACAATAATTATACAAGTTTTATACAAGATTTATTTAGAAAATAATTTAATTTACAACTTTTATATACAAATTTTATGTATGGAATTTATTTACAAGTTTTAAATAGTTACTATTTTTATGAAAGAGTTTAATTTACACAAAAGAATTTTATTTATAATTAATTTACAACTAATTATGTTTTTTACGTACACGGATTTTACAAAATAATTTATTTGCAAGTTTTAAAATTTATTGCAAAACATAATTTACAAAATAATTTTACAAAACAAGTTTACAAAATATTTTGCAAAATATTTTACAAAACTTTTTTACAGATATTACAAATATTTACAAACAGTTTACAAATCAAATTTTCGAAAAAAAATTTAAACATTTTACAAATACTTTACAAAATAATAACTTTTTACAAAATAGTCGATAAAACATTTTTACAAACAAAATGATTTTATAAGAATTTTATAACATTTTAAAAAAATACTTTTACAAAATTTATAAAGATTTCTAAAAAATATTTACAAAATAATTTTGCAAAACATTTTTACAAATATTTTACAACACTTTTTTACAAAATTTTAGAGCCATCTTCTTTTACTATTAAAAATACAATAAAGTATGAGTTATGGCTTCTAAATTATATGCAATGTATATGACACCCTCGATACTTAGCGTGAACTATGTCCTCATAATGACCAAGAAGCGACAATGAAGACATAACTCATGCAAAGTATAGAAAAGTGAAAAGAATCTTATACTACAAACGACTCAAAAATAGTGAATAAAATGAATAGAAGATGATCATCCCCCTTATACTTAGGATCAAATAATCCTAAGTATAGAAGACTATACAAATAGGGATGATCAAGGAGAAGAATGAACAAGCTCAATGACTCGGCTTGTCCCTCCTTTACTTAAGGTAAAGGATCCCTGAGTATAAAGAAGAATATCAACAAGTTAAGGGACAAGCGTGTGAACAAAAGAAACTAAAACAGAAATAAACAAGATGAAATGAACGACATCACTCCCCCTATACTTAGGGTAAAGGACCCCTCAGTATAAGCAATAATAAGAATAATGAAATAGGATGAAAATGAACAACTTGGAACATTCACCTCCCATATACTTAAGATCTAGTCATCCTACATATAGCACATACATGCGGGAAAGAGGTGAATGATTAACAATGGAAGTAAGAAAGAATAAAATGAAAGGAATATACAAGGTGAAAATCAACTCTTGTATCAGATGCAAAATGAATCAAAGGATCATCATATGATACCACATGAATAGAATCAACAACGGACAGTAATGTATCATGCTCTAGATACAGTTTTAGCAACTGTTCGTTGACCATAAACTGTTGTGCATCATATGACAACCCTGAAACGACAACTCTATTGTTGTCACACACAGACCTCACAATAAATGACCTTGACCTTTTTCTCTTCATTTTGTATGAAAAATAACTTCAACTTTGCATCAAACAACCACACCTTCTAACTCAGCTCGAAAGTCTTTCTTCTGATATACATATCATTCCATCTCTTGACTTTCTCCTATACATCAGGTTGTTATCATAAGCATAGTCTCATAATTCAAATAATATGTTCATATCCACCTTTCCGTTCTGGTCGGCTCTCTCTGAATCCAAATTGCATACACTGACTACCCACAAAAATTTGTGAATGAGTTCCAATGGCAAGTGGCAAGGTTTTCCATAAACCTAAAGAAAAGGAGACATACCCAAAGAAGACTTGTAAGCCATATGATAAGCCCACAAAATTAAGTCAAGAAACTGATACCAGTTCTTCCTATCTGGATGAACAAGTTTTTGTAGAATCGTCTTTATCTCTCTATTAGAAATCTCAGCCAAGTCATTAGTATGTGGGCGGTAAGGAGATGCGACATGATACTCAATGTCATACTCCATCACAAGTTTTTAACTTCTTTGTTAATGAAATGGCTTCCCCATCTGAAATAAGAATCTTTGAAATCCCAAACTGTGAGATAACGTTGTCCTTGAGAAAGTGATAAACAATACGACTATCAACGGTTCTAGCGGGGATAGCCTCCACCCAAAGACTAACATAATCTACGATGAGCACGATGTACTCAAATTCTTGATTATTAAGAAATGGGCTCATGAAGTCAACGCCTCGAGCATCAAAAACATCTGATATCTGAATATACTTGAGAGATATTGCATCTTTGGAACCGATGGTTCCTCCCATTTTCTAACAGTTGGTACAACCATTCACATAGGCTACAACATCCTTGAAAAGAGTAGGCCACCAAAGGTTGCACTGAAGTACTTTTGTTGTTGTACGCTACCCAAAATGGTGTCCTCCATCTTATAACTTGTGACAATGATCAAGGACACTAGTGTACTCCTAAAGAATGTGCGTCCTCCAGATACAATCCGCAACCTCATGAAATATGTATGTATCTTCCTACTGTAAAAATATATCCCAAACAAGTACCTGCCAACCTTTAGCTCGATGAATCTTGTGAAACTTTCTTGGAGACAAGATAGTTAACAATATTGGCTTACCATGGGAGTGAAGTGATAGACAAGATCACCTCATTTGGGAAAGTATCTATAATAGGCAAAATTGATTGCTCATGAGTATTTGAATATGTGATTTTGGAAAGGTTATCTGCCACAACATTCTTGACTAAAGGTTTATCTCTTATCTCCAAATCAAACTCCTAGAGTAGAAGGATCCAACAAAGTAGATGTGTCTTGGCATCCTTCTTATCTTGTAAATATCGTGTGGCAGAATGGTCAGTGTAAACAATAACTTTAGAATCAAGTAAATGTGATCTGAACTTTTCTAGAGCAAAGACAACTGCTAGCATCTCTTTTTCTATCATTGTGTAATTCTTTTGAACTTCATCTAGTGTTTTACTAGCATAATGAATGGTAAACAGCAATACACCCCTTTGTTGTCATAATACAGTCTTAATTACAAAATCTGAAGCGTTTGTCATAAATCTCAAATGGAAGAGACTAGTCTAGTGGATTTAGGATGGATACTTGAGTAACCAATTCTTCCAGCTGATTGAAGGCTTGGAGAACCTTATCATCTACAATAAACTCGGTCTCCTTACCTAGAATCTTAGTTAAAGGTTGATTAATCTTGTTGAAGTCCTTAATGAATCGTCTATAAAATCCAACATGTCCCAGAAAAGACCTTAACTACTTCAATGTTGTCGGTGGCTCCAATTTGGCAATCACTTCCACTTTGGTTGGGTCAACCTCCATGCCTCGCTTAGAGATGGCATGGTCCAACATAATCCCATTAGTCACCACGAAGTGACTCTTCTCCCATGAGAGCACCAAATTAACTTCATGGCATCTCTAAAGTAATCGGCCTAAATAAGCTAGACATGAATCAAAGCTATCTCCATAGACTGAGAAATCATCCATGAAAACCTCAAGGAAACTACCCACCATGTCAAAAAAACAACCAACATACACCTTTGGAATGTAGATGGGGCATCACACAATCCAAAGGGCATCCATCTGAAGGCATAGGTGCCGAATGGACAAGTAAAAGTAGGTTTGTCTTAATCCTCAGAAACAATTCCTACCTGATTGTACCTGGAGTACCCATCCAAAGAAACACAAGAACTCTTTCCCTTCCAATCTTTCGACGATCTGATCAATAAATGGCAATAAAAAGTGATCTTTCTTGATCATTAATTTCAGGCATCGGTAATCTACACATACATGCTGTGAAGTAGGTTCCTAGCATCTGCGGTTCAGGTGGGGATGGCCTCAACCCAACGACTAACATAATCAACGGCCAACAGAATGTACTCAAATCCCTGACTCCTAGGGAATGGACCCATGAAATCGATGCCCCATGCATCAAAAACCTCACTGAAGTGAATGGGCTGCATCGACATCATATCACGTTGTCCACAAGTGCCCATCCTCTGACAGTCAGTACACCTCTTCACGAACTCATCAGAGTCCTTGAAGAGGGTAGGCCACCATAGGCCGGATTGGAGCACTTTCTGTACCGTTCTCCTCCCAGAGTGATGTCCTCCTGCCTCAAGCTTGTAGCAGTAAGTGAGGACGCTGCGGTGCTCTTCCTGAGGAATGCACCTATGCCAGACGCTATCATCTCCTTCATGATAAAGGACAGGATCCTCCCAGTGGTAGAACTTGGCCTTCGCGAGGAAGGTCTCAAGTCTCTGCCTGGCCCAATCTTGTGGGACTTTCTTGACAACAAGAAAGTTCACAATATCGGCGTACCACGGGAGAGAAGCAATAGCAAGGATCGCCTCATCTGGGAAGGTCTCACAAATAGGCTCAATCTGTTCGGAATCCTCAAGATACTCCAATCAGGAGAGATGATCCGCCAAAACATTCTTGACTCCAGGCTTGTCCTTAATCTCTATATCAAACTCCTGGAGTAGAAGGATCCATCTGGTCATCTGGCTTTGGCATCCTTCTTTGCCATGAGGTATCGGATGGCGGTGTGATCAGTGAAGATGGTCACTCTGGATCCAATGATGTATGATCTGAAATTATCTAGGGCAAACACTACGGCTAGCATCTCCTTCTCAGTGACTGTGTAGTTCCTCTGAGATGCATCCAAAGTCCGGCTAGCATAGTGAATAGCAAAGGGGACTCCATCCCTCCTCTATCCCAGCACGGCCCCTACGGCAAAATCGGAGGCATCCGTCATGATCTCGAATGGGAGAGACCAATCAGGCGGCTGCAGGACAGGAGCCTCGACAACTAGACTCTTGAGAGTCTCAAATGATGCTAGAAACTTATCATCCACAATGAACTCGGTGTCTTTCATCAGCAGATCAGTCAACGGTCGGGCAATCCGGCTGAAATCATGAATGAATCGTCGGTAGAAACCGACGTGCCCCAGAAAAGACCATAACTGCCGCAAGTTGGACGGTGGACTGAGTTTCCTAATGATATCCACCTTGGACGGATCAACCTCCATGCCCCTGTTGGAGATGATATGGCCAAGCACCATCCTCTGAGTCACCATGAAGTGACTCTTCTCCCAAGAAAGCACCAGGTGCACCTCAATACATAGCTGGAGGACGTAGTCTAGGCAGTCAAGACAGAAATCGAATCTGTCACCGTAGACTGAAAAGTCGTCCATGAAGACCTCCAAGCACTCCCCTACCATGTCCGAAAATATGGACAACATGCACCTCTGGAATGTCGTCGGAGCGTTGCACAATCCAAAGGGCATTCGTCTGAAAGCATACGTCCCGAAGGGACAGGTAAAGGTCGTCTTGTCCTAGTCCTCTGGCGCAATCGCCACCTGGTTGTATCCGAAGTAGCCATCCAGAAAGCAGTAAAGGCTCTTCCCTGCCAGTCTCTCAATGATCTGATCAATAAAGGGCAGGGGGAAATGATCTTTCTTGGTGGCCTGGTTGAGTCGTCTGTAATCCATGCAGACCCGCCAAGAAGTGGGTACCCAGGTAGCGATCTCCTCTCCAGACTCGCTGACAACTGTAGTGATGCCCATCTTCTTGGGCACCACATGCAACGAACTGACCCACTTGGAGTCGGAGATGGGGTAGTTAGAATCGGTGCTCCACCATCGAAATCTCCTTCATGACAACATCTCGAAGGTTCGGGTTCAGTCGTCGCTGGAACTCACGCGATGGCTTCGCGTCCTCCTCGAGATAGATATGGTGGGAGCATAGGGCCGGACTTATCCCCTGGAGATCGGCTACACTCCATCCTATCGCCTTGCGGTTCTTTTCAAGAACCCCCATCAGACGGGATTCCTGCTCTCCAGTCAAATCCTCTAAGATAATGACTGGGTACATCTCATGCTCGCCCGCAAGGAACCTATACTTCAGTGGTGAAGGAAGCGGCTTCAGCTCTGGACAACACTGTGCTGATGGATCTGGCCTCTGAAAGGTCTGAGTGAATGTGGCCAAATCTGTATGGGAGAATGGAAACTCTCTCTCGCAATCTGTATCCGACGAAGGCTGCTCTGCTGGTATATCTATGCTCTGTGTGGAATCAGCCTCCTCCCTAGCTGTCGGCTCTGTGGAAGTCAGACACGGTATCAAATCATCAAACTTAGCCCAGTCGAAATCTGATTTTGAGGGATCTGTATCAGAATCACTAACAAACTCTGCCACGCGATCGAGGACTAGCTCTGCTACCTGAGATGTATCCTGGACCAGGGTTGCGCTATCCAAGCTCTCCTCTGATGTCATCTGTGCATCAGCAAACTCTGAAGGTGAGAGGATGGCCTGTGCTGCTGGGTCTGCCCAAACTGCCTCATCATCTGTGATCACAAAGTCGCAGTCTTGGTGGATGTCTCGCCCTGCATCTGTCATCTGCTCTACATCGGAAGTCTGCTCGGAGCAAGCTGAATCTCGGATCTAATCTCCTCGATCATCTCTATTTGTACACTCTCACCCTCGATGCGAAAGTATACCTTCCCGCTATCATGATCGGATATCGCCTTGGCTGTGGCAAAGAACGGGCATCCTAAAATGATGGGGGTATCGGTCACTGATTCAGGGATCTCCATGTCCAACACAACAAAGTCCACGGGGAATTTTAGGCCCTGAATCGTGACGACAACGTCCTTCAGCAACCCCTTAGGCCTCTTGATAGATTGATCAGCAAACTGAAGGACCGTCCTGCTTTGTCGTAGAGGGCCCAATTCGAAGCAATCGAGTAGGGCTGCCGGAAGTAGGTTGATCGAAGACCCGCTGTCTAATAGAGTACGATCGAACCTCTGCTCCTGAATATGGCATCAGACATCCGTGGCTCCTGCATCTGGCCTCTTAGCTGGCAGACGATTTTGTATCGCGAAACAAGTGGCACGAGTGAGCATATGGATCTCAGACTCGTGGTTCCTCCTCTTCCTCGGAACTATGGTCTTATCTCTGAGTGATCTCTGGAGTAGAGATATATGCTCCAAGGCCTCCTGTAGAGTCAGCTGTATATGGAATCGATCTATCATCTGCTGGCTGAACTCTATCTGATGGTTCTTTTTAGGATTTTCTTTTTTCTGTCCCTTAGCCAAGCGGAGTGCTTGGGGAAAGGGGACTACTGGGTCCTTCTCAGATGAAGGACGAGGAGAGGGTCTGGGCTGCTCAAGCACGACAGAATCCACGCATACATCACCAATCACCACAAGTGGATCAGAATAAAACAAACCCTTTCCTTTATTCACAGAAACATCCTGAGGTACAAGAACAGATGAAAAAACAACAGGACTAGCTATAGAAGTGTTGGTGGCCTCAGCACCACCCTCGGCATCTGGTTGTGCGGCATCAGTACTGCGCTCTGGCTCGGCATCGCATCTGGGGCATCAGTACTACCTCCTCCATCAGGTGAAACGACGGCCTCAGTACCATCGGCTAGATCAACATCCGTGGTGGCATCAATACCACCACCATCATCTCTGGCGGCCTCAGCACCGCTCCTCTCCTCGCCTGGTGCTCCTGAAGTAGCATCGAGTCATCACTCAGACGAGGCGCTGCTTGCTGGCATTCTACCGCTCCTAAGTGTAACAAAATCAGCATCAAACGTGTATGCTGATATATCACCAAGTGACACACTAGGAGTGGTAATCTCAGTGAATTCTACCTGCTCAGACCTCCTCTTGAGGCTGTTGGGGTTTGGCTCAATCTGGGCAGGGATGGCGACCTTCCCTCTCAAGATCTCCCTCATCTCCTGACGGAACTCGCCCATCTCCCGTCGATATGTGGCCTGCTGCTCGGTCATGAGGTGATCTAACTCATCCAAGGTGGGGTTCTCATATGTCGGCCCATGAGAACCTGACGGGTAGCCTCGCTGGTAGTGAGGCTGCTGTTGGTGAGGGTGAGAGGGGTACTGTTGATGATGATACTGCTGCTGATGAGGCTGCTCTCGCCTCCAAGATTGTCCCTGCTGATAGGGACGAGGACCATACTGCTGCTGAACTGGGGGCTAATGCTGCTGGTGTTGCTCTCGCTGCTGGCCGTACTGGACACCCTGGGCTGGAGGCTGCTCCAGGGAACTGCCGGCCGACCAACGGAATCCGGGATGGTCTCGTCGGATACCGGGCTGAGGTCGGTCGTACCAATCCCGTTGACATCCATCAATGGCTCCTGCTCGTACGAGGGCGGGGGAAGTACTGCCAGAGGCTGATCCGGCTGGCAAACCACCATCTGGGTGTCCTGGGATGGTGGCGACCGGTAAGGCTGCTACGGCTGCTGGTACGACTCCACCTGGACATGGTGAACCTGTCTAGGCTGGCTGAAGTGCTGGAACGAGCTGCCACTGCTACTCGGATCTCCTCGTGACCTAAGACGGGGCTGAGAAGCCGTCTGTGCCTCCTAGAGACACATGATATGTGTCTTTAGGTCACTCAGCGTCTGTGCCATCTGATTGATCTGCGTCATGCTCTGGCACTGCTTCTTCTCTATCAGCTCGATCTGGTCCAGCTTCTCGCTGATGATGCCCATGTCTGCGGCTGAGGACTCGGCCTGTGCGGCTGCTAATGAATCCACGATTCATCATCTTTATTCTTTTATTTTAGCCTCTTTTCCTTAGTCAAATACCTGTAAATACCCATTAATTCCATAAAATTACCATTTTGCATGCATTTGTTAAAATTGCATTTTTAACACTTTTTATACATAAATAAAAGAATAAAGAAGAAAAGAAAAGGAAAGGATGTGTTTATGCAATAAATACAAACTGATCCGAACCCCGAGAGAAGGTCAAGACTTGACCTGATCGACCAGGAATAAAGTAGGGGGAGATAGGGTCTTCTGTCAAAAATCCAAAAATATTTTGTAAATATTTTTCATGTATATTTGTACAAAACTTACATTATTTTATTTGTACATAATTTGACCTCAAACTAATTATTTTTGTAAACAAAAGTTGTAAATAAAATTGCGTTGTAAATAATAAATTAATTTATAAAATAAAATAATGTATATATTGCAAATAATCGCACCCATAAAAAGCCGTAAAGTGACAATTGAAATATCAATTCCGGCTCCATACGAGCTCAAATTGAACCAAAATCACTTCCATCATACTACAAATTAAATTATCTTTCAAAAGGCTATGGTTTCATAAGTTTTGGAGTTACGGGTAAAAAGTCAGTTTTCTGGGGTGTTTTGTGTAGTTTAGCCAATATTTATTGTACATATTTATTTATATTTATTTTTATATTATGTATATAATTGTAAATATTGTTTTTATAAAAAATAAAATAAAAAATAAAAATAAAAAAAATCTTTTATAAAAATTATTTCCTTATTTGTACCTATGTATATTGTATTATATGTGTATAATATATGTATACAACTAACTTCCTTTAAAACCACCAAAAAATTAATTATCTAACATTTATTTATTTATTTTATTTAATTCTGAATTTCTTATTTAATTATTTGATTTAGTGGATTTATGTTAATTAATTGATTTTATATACTTACCATATATATAGGATTTTATTTCATACCTTTAATGACCACCAATAAGGTGGCCAATTCATTTTTGGAAATTATTTGATTTATTTATTTTAATTACTTCTGAAATTCATTTTTAATTAATTAATTATTTTATTTATTTGATTATTTTATTTAATTAATCAATAATCACCTTCCTTATTTGTAGATACCTTCCTCTTTTATTTTTCTTCTCTTTTTAATGGGCTCCTCCTCCCTCATTTCTTCTTTGATCGATCTTTGGCAGAGAGGAGCCCGATCTCCGAGCGTCGTCTTGTTGAAGAAGGGTGCATAGCCTCCGAGCCATCCGGTGACAGCGTGTCGGCCCTCGTCGAGGCCATCATAGCATTTCCAAACCCCAAGGTGAGATCCAATTTATTTCTTGTCATTTTTCCTAGGTAAAATAATAGGTTTAATATTTGTGTATTAGATTAAAAAAATCAATCCACACTTTTCGATCCGACACAGAAATTTTCGCCTCATCTCACGATCTCCACATTTCTTTTTCTACCTCACGCAACCTTCCACCTCCGACCACACACGGTGGTTGGAGACACGGATCTCCCCCGGCAACGGCGCCATTTTGATGAGCCGATTGCGTTCATCTTCATAAATCTTTAGCAGTCACCTTTCCTCCCTCCCTTCTATCTATCTCTCTTTTTCTCTCTCCCACCATCTCTCACCTTCTATTTCTATCCCACCCTCCCGCCCCTCATTTCCCTCTCTTCATGATGGGTCGCTTTCCATTCCAGCCGAATTTTGCGATTTCTACAGCTCATACCCATCATTTCCGCCCACTCTCTCGGGAGGTCGGAACTCCGTCCAATCTCCCATCTTCTACCTACCAACCTTCTTTCTCGGGACATGCTGTGAGTGAAGCCCGAGGAGACCAGAATGACCAAACACGAGACCCGTGCATTCACCTTGCTGAGATGAGAGTACATCCCATAGGCGATCATATGGTGTAGTTGCGTGCTTTAAATGACTTCTATCCTAGGATGATGGATGAGAGCATAGATCAGGAAGCACACTCCGCTTCTACTTTGAGACCATTCATTCTGGATTTAGAGTTCATTGATATACTGCCAAAATTCTTAGGGGATGTGCATGAGGAACCGTATTTACATATCGAAGAGTTTGAGGATATTTGTGGATCACGATCATATTCGGATATCACTTTTGAGGACATGATGCTGATTACCTTCCCACGTGGACCAACCAGGTGAGTTTGACAGTTGACCTCGGTCAACTGTCTAACCTCCCCCCTGTTCTTGTCAGAGACCTTGGTTTTTGGTCATCTTCGCCGATTTGTCGAGGCTCCGTCTTACACCATTTCATGATGAACACTTCACGACTTTTTCTCCCCTTCGATCAAGGATTCACGCCCTTGCTTTTTTAGGGGAGAGAGCCATCGATTCGCCCAATTTTCCTTGGCCATTGGAGCATCAGAGTCACATAGTCACACCCCATATAACGCACCTCCTTCTTCCCTTTCGAATTTGAACCCCTCATTCTAGGTTTAGCTCCCATCTCTTGTGCCCGAGCACTCCAGGAAGGTGACAGCTACCCTCGGAGCGTCTTAGGCCGGTCGAGCGAAGCCTGAGGTGGCTCCAATCACCTGCGCCACCACCGCCGGCGTTGAGGTATATCCCTCTGGTGTTCAGCCGTTGAGGCAGCCCCTTTTCCTTTCTTTTCTCTTGCATTTTCTTTGCTTTAGCCTTAGGATCATTTCCCCTCTCGAAATTTCCATTTTCATCCATCAAATCACCCTTCACGTGAACCTCGTTGGAGTGCAACTCCGGCCGATCACCTTCACACCACCCCTCGCCGCCATTTAGCCACCACGGGACCCAGGCACTTTGCCCTGGGTCCTCTCACTCTTTCTTGCAGGTACTTGGACTTAAACGAATACCTGGGGGTCATTTTGACCTTCGTCGAAGGTCAAGAAGCTCCACCAGCTCTGCTCGTGCCTCAAGCGAACCTCGGCCCTTGCCGAGGTATTTTGGACCCGCCAGCACCTCGAGGAAGCTCCCAGAAGGCTGCAGACCCCTTTTGAAGCCCAAAGATCGACGCAGCATCGAGATCAAGCTCGGGGAAGTTCTCCTCACCGACGTTCTTCCCCGTTCGTCCTCCTTGCCCGTCCACCGTTAGATCGGACTGCGCCTCCAGATCGCGCATCAGCCGTCGGATCATCAGCACTCCTCCACCGTTGGATCTTGATCTGAGATCTAATCTCAAACGTCGAAGCCAAAGCGTCATCGACCGCCAGATCGTCGATACATGGCAAGTGGAAGACCATCAGTCGTCGGATCGCGCACGAGGCGTTAGGCGTGGGTATTTTGCATCCTTACCCCATGCCATTTTTGTAATTTTTATTTGGTCCAAATAAATTTACAATAAATTTTTCTTGGGGTGGATCATCAAATAATTTAGTTAACTCATAATCATACTACTTACCATTAACAAAGAAGCAAAATTTGATTGTGCTTTCTAGGCCTTCCTCTTTGGAGAGGATTAGTGGGTCGCAATGTCATCTAAGAATAAAGTTGTGTCTCTGATTTCTGCTAGAATATCGCAGTCTTGTGTCTCAACAATAACATGTTATCGCTCATCTGATGTAGACTCTGCTGGCTTCAGATTCAGAATCGTCTCTATTATAACCTTATCATTGTTGGAGTGAAAGATTATTTTTCCAATACCATAATCTACTACTGCTTCGGTTGTTCGAAGGAACGATCATCCTAATATGATCAGGGTATGGAGAAATGGTGTACATGTGTCCATGTCCAGGAGAATAAAGTCCACTGAAAATTGCATTCCTTGCAATGTTACGATAACGTCTTCTAAAATGACCCTCGATGGCTTAATTGATCGATTAGCAAACTGAAGGATCATCCTGGTTGACTTTACGCCCCCAACTCAAATTCTTTGAGTAGAAAGGTCGTTATTAAATTGATAGAGGACCCGTTATTAAGAAGAGTACGATCAAATTCTTGATTAAAAATTTATAGGTACTCCCTTGTCTTTCTTTTTAGGAGGTTGCTAATGGCATTAATAATGGCTATGGTCAGAATGTGTTTCTCAGTTCGTTACGTCTGTTCTAATTCGGTTGACGCTTTGATGCATATCCTCTTTTAAACATTTCTTCACAACTGGCATGTATTCCATGACCTTCAAGAGTGGCATCTCAAGGAATATGTTCTGTAAAATCTCTATCACTTCGGATCAGATATTGTTGTTTTTAATTTTTTGATAGATTTAGTTTTATTCAAATCACCAGAAAATAGAAGAAAACTTGAATCAACATTTTAGCCATGTTAGAATCAATGTTTACAAATGGACAACTAGAATCAGCCTGTATAATATTATCCATTAGAGAGGGAAAAGAAAAACAAGATGCTTTCTTTGATGGTGAAGAATCTAAAATGGATGTGTTCTCCTCATTTTCTGACTCGACTCTGCATCTCTCGTTATTGTCTTTTTAGGATTTTGTTTTTCTTCATTTTTTGATATCGTGATAACGATGCTCCTCCATTGGCTGCAACACTCGATCTCTGCTCAATGGATGAAGATAATAAAGTTGAAGTTTGATCAACAACTTTATTCCTCAATCCATGTAATGCTGGTGTCTGCAAGCTCCTACTGCTCCTGAGAGTAATGTCATTAGATAAATATGAAAAATTACAAGTCATATCTGTATTGGTAGTGGAAGGATCATGTCATGATACCTACTCCTTATTGTGACAGAAATTATTGGGATTAACTTCGACCTGAGATGGAATAATGGTCTTGGTCACGGTCAGGTCATCCAATCTTTGATTGATCTCGTTCATGTTCTTCATCAACTGCGCAAAATAATCTATTGTTGGGTTCACCGAAGGTGCCTCTGGCTGCTCAAAATAGAAGTTGCTAAGATTAGAAATGTGAATAAGGTTGCTGAGGATACCCACCGTATGTAGACTATGAGGGATATGATGCATACTTAGGAGGAGGAGTGTACTTATACTGCGTAGGCTGCTTATGGTATTGTGGCTGATTAGAATGTCCTGGCTGCATCTGTCGATGTCAGTGTCTCTAGGTTTGAAATTGTGGTGGAGACTAATAATAAGGTTGATGGTGGTGCTAATATGACCTACCTCCCCGTGGTCGGTGAAACAACCTAGTAGTGGCCTGATAACCCGACTGAGACGGTCCTGGTGGGCGTATATGGCTGCATTCTTGGCTGCTCCAAATGTCATTCACCTTCTGAATGTGAGGTGGAGGTAGAAATCGCTCTGAATATTAAGGAGTCTCTAGCTAGTACATCACCATATGGGTAGGTGGTTGTTGCAGCGATCCTTGATATGGAGTCTACACGTAATACACGTGTTGAACGACATGGGTGCTATTGAATTCTACGGTGCAAAAGAAGAAATGTGATCAGGTGTAGAAGTCTCAACGGCAACACTCGAACTCTGATAGGAGTGAATTGTAATGACCAACAACTCCAAATGCTTGGTAATTTTATCCACCTTATCCAACTTCTTTGTTCTCTATTCGATCACATTTAATTTTCCAGTTCTCGTGATCATTTCTTGATTATATCAACTTTGGATAGGTGATTTCTAATGATACTCAAATTCGAGTTATCAATTCTATCCACACCATGGGATATTGTCATGTTGACGGTCTTGTGGGGAATAGAAGAATGATGTTTCTGGATGCACTAAAATATGATAATGCTGTCGAGCTATCTGCCGTCTCCTCAAATATCTGCCATAAAATATCCTCATCTTTGTTGAAATGCGATCTCTCACAAGTGACATCTAAGAGCACCTGGTTCTCTAAACTCAAACTCCCAAAGAAGTTCTACAGTAGGCTTGTCTTTGGAATAACGTGATGGAGGGCACTTCTCCGTCAAATCCTTACATTATTCCCGCACCTCGTGAATAGGCTTATAGGACATCTGGGAGAAGTTCGCAATCAAAGATCACATCTGATTTAACCATCCTAGGGGATAATATTTGTTCAGAAAAGCCGATCTCAACTCTTCATAGGATGTCACCACCCTTCCTAAATGATGTATCCAGTATAAGGCCTTATGCATAAGGTTGAAAGGGAAAGTTGTCATCTTCACTACCTCTAACGGAATGTTAAGGTAGTGCATTGTGCTGCATTTGTGGTCAAATTGTTTGAGGCATACATATGGTTCTTCATTGGTATATCCATGGAATATGGGGATGAGTGGAAGCATCTGCGGCTTCAGTTTGAAATGCCTGTGAATCGTAGGAATCTGAATCCAATTTACGGTTTGTCCTGCTCCTTGGTTATAGGCATCTCTCAACGTCTGCTTCTGCTCCACTCTCATTTGTTCAGCATCTCCTTTATTCGGCTTGGCATCTCCCCCATTCACACCTCTTCTCTGATGATCCTCCTCTCTCCTGCCATCTCATCCAATGATATCCAAGATCATATCTCTCAGTCTAGCTTGGATGTTGGCATGCTCTGCCAGCTAGGCCTGAATGTGCTAAATGGATTCCAACATCGTGTTGTTGATCTCGGTCTGATCTGCCATGACTCCTTTGCCCTTAGGTGTCATCGAGTCGTCTAACTCTGGATCGCTCTCTGAAAGTGTGAATGGAAGTCGGTCGGTCTTCATAAATGAAGGAGTCTGAAAAGAAAGTTTGAGATAAGAATTGATCTCGAACAACAAATTTATTAGTGAAAGATAAGGGGTGAAAAAAGAAGAAGAAAGTTCAATAAGAGAGTCATCCTGAATAGGTGAAGACAAACGATATGGAGAGTAAAGTGATAAGTTTGCAAAATCCCAACACAAATCACTCCATCCCGACATTTTCAAAACAAGAAGAAAGACGTGAGAACACAATAATCAAATCAAAGAAGATGAATAAGAAGAAAGGCACAGAATGTGCAGAGGGATATTGTCCTAAATTAAAATCAAAAAAATACAACAACAAATGGGTTCACCAACTCAACACGTGAAACTCTAAAGATTCAACTTTTATCTTAGTTGGTTTTAAGGTTGTTTTATGGCAAATATTATCAATATTAGCTTAACACCGATCTTATAGGTGTAACACTTGGGTCCAAGCCACCTGAATTCCAACCTGAATCCGATCCGACCTGTGTCCGCATGACCTGATTCGAAAAGATTAATGTCAAGTGAGCTCAGATTGATCCTCAGATCGTGGATCAGATCTCGTATGGGTACGATTGACCAAAAGTTGATTGCATTGTATCTCGTATCGCTGAAAAATCCTGCAACTTAATCGAGACAACGATATGAAAGGAGACCATCGCTAATTATGTCTCGATGAACCAGAACCAATGGAATCGATTGTTTTTCGATTGGAGATCACTTAACTATTTTAATTTCAAATTTTAATGATGAATCAAAACATTATTTTGTCAAAATTTGCACTCATCTTATGTTGGAAAAGTATGATTATCATAGTTATTTTGGTCATCATTCTAAGACAGTCGATATTAGCCATTATACGCATGAATCAAATATTCGGGGTGATTATGGTGATGATTTTAGCATTTTATTAAGGACGGGAATGAAATGAAATAAAGGGAAAAAAATAAAATTCACACACATGTCTCCCATTACTCCATTTCTCCTCCACGCAACCCCCCTTTCCCTTATTTCTACCACCCGGTCTCTTCTTCTTCCCCATCTCTTATCCTCCTCCTCCTTCTCCTCCTCTTCTTGTTGGGAACATTATCCGTTCCCTTTTTTTAAAAAAAGTTGTTGGTTATTATCCCATCTCAAAATAGGGGAGAGGTTGTTGAATAATTATCTCTTTGGGATCCTATTCCAAATAGGACTAGGAGGAGAGAGAGGAGGCAAGAGTAGTATAAATAATCGCCCATGCATGGCATTGGGGATCGTCCCTCTTTCTCTACAAGTAAGGAGAGAAGCCACCCACGCAAGGCGTGAGGGCCAGTCCTCGCAAGGCACAAAGAGCAGCCTGCAGGGGCACGAAGAGCAGTCCGTAGAGGTGTGAGGTGCATCCACGTGAGGAAGAATCGCGCACGAGGAGAAGCAACGGTATCGTGTTCTCCAAGTGCAAGGTGACAGTTATCTGATTTTATTCTTGTAACTGAGCCTCGGTTTTGTTGGGCAACAAAACTGAGAAGATATTGTGCCCTCTTATTTTTTTCCGACCTAGTAGATTTGTTGCGGGTCATCGTGCCCCGTGGGTTTTTCCCCTTTCTCACATCGAGGAGGGTTTTCCCATGTAAAATTTCTCATCTCTTTGTGGTTACTTGATTATCGTTCTACGATTATTTTGCTTGGTTCCTGTGTGGGAAATGTTCCACTGCTAGTCATCCTTTGCAGGACATGTTAAGGGAACCCCTCAATTTCACAACAAGTGGTATCAGAGCTCGCGTTGTCGAGATGGAGAAGGATGATGAAGCCACGATGATCAAGCTGATGAGAACGAACTGGCAAATATGGAAGGCCAAGATGGAGGACATCTAGTATTGTAAGGACCTTCATGATCCAGTGGAAGGAGAAACAGCCAAGCCCGAGGGCTTGTCCGCGGGTGAGTGGATAAAGCTGAACAGGAAAACAGTCGATACCATCCAGAAGTGGCTGGACTTATCAGTATTCCATCATGTAGCAGAAGAGACAGATGCAAAGAAACTGTGGGAGAAACTGGCAGAGCTCTATGAGCAGAAGACGACCATCAATAAGGCGTTCTTGATTCAGATGACTCTGAGTGGGCTGTTGACACGGCCGCCTCCTATCACGTGGCTCCACACAAGGAGTTCTTCACTTCCTATACAAAGGGAGATTTTGGGAGAGTCAAGATGGGTAACAGAAGTTACTCCAAAGTCGTTGGCACGGGCATTATCTCAGTTCAGACTGATATTGGATGTGCAATGACCCTGTAGGATGTTAGGCTCGTTCCCGACCTGTGTCTTAGCCTCATATCCAGTTGTCAACTGGATAGGGAGGGCTACCATCTGAAGTTTGGCAACAGTAGGTGCAAGATCAACAAGGACTCTCTTATCATGGCCAGAGGCAGGTTGTGTTGTACGCTCTACAAGATTTAGGTGAAGGTCATGATGGCAGCCTACATGCTAGTGAGGCTGACACATATGATCTCTGGCATCGTCGGCTCGGACACATGAGCCAAAAGGGCGTATAACTTTTGATCAGGAAGGAGTTGATACCATGTCACACTGACATAACAGTGTCACCTTATGATTCATGTGAGATTGGAAAGAACAAGAGTGGACCTTTCAAGACCAGATCAAAGGTGAAGGAGGATCTTCTGCATTTGATCACTCCGATGTATGCGGTCCCATGGACACAGCATCTTTGGGAGGAAACAAGTATTTTCTGACTTTCATTGATGATGCATCAAGGAAGGTGTGGGTTTATATGCTGAGGACGAAGGGATCAAGTCTTTGATTGCTTCAGGAAATTTCATGCCAAGGTGGAGCGCGAGACAGGCAAAGTGTTGAAGTGTCTGCGCACGGACAATGGAGGGGATTACACCTCTTATGTCTTCTAGAGCTACTGTGCAAAGCATGGGATCATGCATGAAAGGACAGAGCCCGGCACACCCCCAACACAATGGTGTCACTAAACGGATGAATAGAACCAATGTGGAGAGAGTTCGTTGCATGATGAAGACAACGAAGCTGCCCAAGACCTTTTGGGCCGAGGCGGTTCGGACTGCATGCTACTTGATTAATCGATCTACATTTGTTCCCTTGAATTTTCAAGTCCCTGAACACATTTGGTCTGGGAAAGATCCCTCATATGCTCATATGAGGGTTTTTGGATGCAAAGCTTATGCATTTATCCCAAAGGAACATAGGAAGAAGCTTGATGACAAGGGGTGCCCTACATTTTTGTTGGCTATGGAGATTAGAAGATGGGATACCGACTTTGGGATCCAAAGAAGAAGACCATTACCAGGAATAGAAATGTGATTTTCTATGAGAATCAGACTTCGACTGAGGACGACAATAGTGATTTTGACTCGGATGGGAATGCTATGGATGATGACAGTGATGAGGACTCATATCCTTCTCCAGTACCAGGTACAGATGGAGAAGATGCACATCCAGAACAGCATGAGCCAGATGTAGACCCCTCTGCTGCAGGTCTGGGGGATCTCAAGCAGGGGGAGCAATCTCATCAAGAAGCAGATGCAGCAGAGCCTCAGATCAGGAGATCTGGGAGGGCACATCGACCATCTTCTCGCTATCCTACTTCCCAGTATGTGATGATGACTGATCTTGATGAGCCATGCACTTTTGAGGAGGCACAATAGAATAAGGAGAGAGATCATTGGCAAAGTGCAGTGAATGAAGAGATGCAGTCTCTGAAGAAAAATCATACCTATGATCTTGTTGAGCTTCATGAAGGCAAGAGAGAACTGAAGAACAAATGAGGTCTACAAGCTGAAGATAGATGATGGTGGCAAGCTACAGAAGTACAAGGACAGATTGGTTGTGAAAGGATTCAGCCAGAAAGAGGGTGTGGGCTATGATGAGATCTTCTCATCAGTTGTGAAGATGAATTCTGTGAGAGTGGTGCTAGGCCTTGTTGCAAGCCTAGACCTTAAGCTAGAGCAGATGGATGTGAAGAAAGCCTTTCTTCACGATGATCCGAAGGAAGAAATCTACATGGAGCAGCCACATGGATACCAAGAGAAGGGTAAAGAGCACATGGTTTACAGGCTGAGGAAGAGTTTCTATGGCTTGAAGCAAGCCCCTAGACAGTTGTACTTGAAGTTTGATGCCTTTATGATGAAGCAGAATTTCAAGAGGACTACAGTAGATCCATGCGTGTATGTTCGATGTCTTCCCAATGGCAGGTTCATTATCCTGTTGATCTACGCGGATGACATGTTGATAGTTGGTCGTGATCTTGCGTTGATCGCAAAGCTCAAAAGGGACTCTCTAGGGAATTTGAGATGAAGGGTTTGGGCAAGGAAAGCAACATGCTTGGGATGCAGCACTCATGATAGAAAGAAGCACAAGTTGCGGTTGTCACAAGAGAGATATGTTGAACACATTCTGGAGCGGTTCAACTTGAGAACTGCGAAGCCTGTCAGCACACCCCTTGCCGCTCATTTCAAGTTGACAAAAGAGACATGTCCATCTACTTCTGAGGAGAAAGCTGAGATGATCAAGATTCCTTACCAGTCTGCAGTTGGCAGCCTTATGTATGTTATGGTTTGCACCAGACGCGACATTGCTCATGCCGTGGGCGCAGTGAGCAGATTCATGTCGAATCTAGGGAAGGATCACTGGGAAGCTGTGAAATGGATTCTGAGATACTTGAGAGGGACCTCAAGTATGTGTTTGATTTTTGGGAGGTCAGATCCCAAACTCCGTGGATACACAGATGCTGACATGGCGGGAGATGTGGATCAGAGGAAATCGACTTACGGGTATCTTTTCACTTTCGCAAGGGGAGCGATCTCGTGGCAGTCCAAGTTGCAGAAATGCATTGCACTCTCAACGACTGAAGCCAAGTACATTGTAGTAGCTGAAGCAGGAAAAGAAGTGTCGTGGTTACAACGATTCCTTGGTGAACTTGGATGTGAAGATAATGAGCCGATTGTCTTCTGTGATAGTCAGAGTGCCATTGATCTGAGCAAGAGCACGATGCACCATGCTCGCACAAAGCATATAGACGTACGATATCACTGGCTGAGAGATACTATTGACAAGAAGCATCTCATTCTGAAGAAGGTCCACACAGATGAAAATCCATCAGATATGTTGACGAAGGCTGTGACTCGTGACAAGCTGCAGCTCTGTAGAGAGCTGAGCGGTATCACCTCTCAGTGATCATCTTCTTGGAGACACCTCCCCATTGGGAACGGAGGGGGAGGTTGTTGGTTACATTATCCGTTCCCATTTTTTTAAAAGGTTGTTGGTTATTATCCAATCCCCAAATAGGGGAGAGGTTGTTGGATAATTATCTCTTCGGGGTCCTATTCTAAATAGGACTAGGAGGAGAGAGAGGAGGCAAGAGTAGTATAAATAAGGCCCCATGTATGGCACTGGCGATCATCCCAACTCAAGCATCTCTCCCTCTCTTCTCTCTTAGTTCTTTCTCTCCAAGTAAGGAGAGAAGCCACACACGCAAGGTGTGAGGAGTAGTCCTCGCAAGGCGCAAAGAACAACCCACAGGGGCATGAAGAGCAGTACGCAGAGGCGTGAGGTGCATCCGCGTGAGGAAGAATCGTGCATGAGAAGAAGCAATGGTATCGTGTTCTCCAAGTGCAAGGTGACAGTTATCTGATTTTATTCGTGTAACTGAGCCTCCGTTTTGTTGGGCAACAAAATTGAGAAGATATTGTACCCTCTTATTTTTTTTCCGACCTAGTGGATTTGCGGGTCGTCGTGCCCCGTGGGTTTTTCCTCTTTCTCACATCGAGGAGGGTTTTCCCACGTAAAATTTCTCATCTCTTTTTGGTTACTTGATTATCGTGCTACGATTATTTTGCTTGGTTCCTGTGTGGGAAACGTTCCACTGCTAGTCATCCTTTGCAGGATAGGTTAAGGGAACCCCTCGATTTCACAACACTTCTCAACAACGAACCCGACACCTCTTCCTTCCATTGCGCTCCGCTGAGCTTGGTGGCACTCCGACAGTGGCCAACAGGAGCCTTCACTTTCCCCAACTCGTCTTCCTCCATTTCTACATCCTAAAGGTACAGGCCAACCCTCCCCTTTGTTACCATACATGTAAACATTAGTGTTCTACAACTTTACATGCTATTTGGGTTTATGCATGATCTGACATACATGCTGGCATATGTGTTTAAATATCCATTTGGTTATTTGTGTAAAAAGCAACGTATATTAGGTTCACATATGTTTTAGGCAATCTATATTTTTTGCAAATATCATTTTTGTATATATTTGGATTTATGTGCAACCAGGTATATATGCATTTGGTTATTTTTGTATATATTCTTGGTACTTAATCGATTCGATTGGAAATATACACATTGTGTATTTCATTTGGGCATGCATGCCAATTGGTTACGTTTTACTCGTTTTGCGATATGCATTTTAGTATGTTCATTTATATCTCTCTGATGAGGACTTACAAGTTAAAAAATCCGTAAAGCCTTAAAATTAATAATAAACATTTAAGTCGTCAGTTATACATATCCAACCACTCTGGACAACTAAAAAGGAAAAAAGTCATAATTAATGTATTAGTTTTCATTTTTTCCCCTACCTCGTTTCCTCTGCATGTACTTAAATTCCAATTTGATGGCATTGTTTTCAAAATCCTTGAGATGCAAACATAAACACCAGGAATTGGTAACATCGAAATTGCTTACGATTTTTTTCCATCTTCCCGTAAAAATTGCCTGCAAGAGGGAAAACAAGTGCCAACAGATAGTTTAACCATCTGTGCAACACATCTTTTAGTTTACCTGGTAAGCGTACAGTATCATACATGGTTTCAAAGCATGCCTAATCCACACTAGCTTACAGTATCATACATGGTTTCGAACCGGATCAACACGTTCGTATTTCAGTCATTTGCTCTTCATCCTCGTGCTCATGTTCTTGCTCATTCCTTGACCCTCTCCCTTGGTTGTTAGGTTGAAGCTCGCCATCATCTACTGACAAGGCAACAAGCCAACCATAATTGTTGAAGACATTCAAAACAAAGAAGAGAAAGTTTCCGTCCAATCTCATATGGTCCCCTATTGTTAATTAAAAACAACAATGGAACTAAAAGTTTGATGCTTCCAATTTAAATGATTTCAAAAGAAAGTTTATATGTTTAGGATCTATAACATCAGTTTTTTTATAGTTTAATTAAGAGTGGGTTTCTCCCCAACTAACACACAAAAAATGTCCAAAAATATATAGTTCTTTTTATAGTTCATGGACTATTGTGAAATTACTCTATATAATTTTAAGGAGTCGAGAAAAGATTCACTCGGATGGCAAATGGTGGAGAGTGTTGGTTATTCCATCAAAAGAATTGGGTTAGTTGTCTCTCACTATCACTCTCCTAGTACTTTTCACTGGAGTTAGGATTGTGCCATTTTGTCTTGTTTTTTTTAAAGACTCGATTAGTAGATCATCTGGTTGGTGTACACATTTAGCTTGCTAATGGATGGTGGTGTAAATATATGGTTTGATGAGCATTAGTGATGCCAGATATTGTGATGGTCGATGTACGCCTTACACTTGACCGTATGAGGGTATGATGACCCTCAACTAGGCTGGAGTTAGGATGTCTAGATTTGGACAGCGATCGATTAGTGCGCATGTCTAGGTTCCTAGACTCTTCCCCAGTTTTTGTCGTGAGCTCGTAGTTTTTCTGCTTCATTGGGATCCATGTGTTTTGGCCTGACCAGCTCTGCTAATCCCGAGTTTGGTTAGGGTTCCTAGACTGGAGGACCCTTGGTTTTTCTTTGAGCTTATATACCCCGTTCCTACACCGGTTCAGGCAGGAGTGGAGTGACTCGGACCGGAGTCTCTCCCACCCGTCTCAAGGGATGTAGTTGGAGTTTCACCTAGCTTCCCCCTGAACTGCCTTCTATGGGGAAGCAAGACGGCTGAGTCCCTTAGGGAGCTTCTTCACCGCTTGAGTTTGGCTATTGTTCTGCCAGTAGGTTTTGGCGAGGAAAAGATTGTGATATGGAAATCATCTATATCTTAAAGTGATCCATCACTCATAGATGATATAAAATGAAAGGACATGACCCGTATCTAGATCTCTTAATCTGAAATCACCTCACAATCAATAAATGAAATTACTAAGTGTTGATCTTTGGGGTATAATGAGTGAGAAAGTGGTTAGTGTGTTGAGTTGTTAGATAACCTTCTTTTCAATTAAGTAGTTGATTTTATGTATATTGTCATTACCTATCTACTTGTTTTTCTTACGTTGTAATCACCTATATTCCTGTTTAAATTGTAATTTACTACTTGTACAGAATATTTGTTGGCATCTCCTTGTCCCTAACATGGATGACAGGGAAGGAACCTATAGCAGACTAGCTTGGTTGACCAGGTTCTTAGGTTTGGTGGTCAGGCAACAATTTTATTCCCGGGTGAACAATCACCTTATGAAATGGACTCCGGAATATTCTAAGTGTCTAAAAGTCTAGTTAATTATTACAAATTATAAATGAGTCTCTCTCTCACCAACAAAATGCAACCTAAAACTATTCTAAACTACAAAATCAGGCTGTCTAGCGGCTCTCTGTTCCTCCTCGGCTCTCTCTTGTCAAATTCGATCTTAAAGGATCGACCTCCACCTTGCTTGGGTGCACGGTATCTGCTAAGTGATCTGCCCTAGCTCTGCCGGCCCTTGCACAAAGAGAAACACAAGAGTGATTAGACAGTCAAAATGAAAAAAATAAGAAAAATAAATGTAGATAAAATAAAACAAACTATATACAAATGTCTACCCTAACCATTGTTTCCCCAGCAACAACACCATTTGATGATAAGAGAACCGGTCTATCGACTTAACAAGCTAAACCAACAATCATTGTGTTCACTAATCTCCAATTCAATCAACAATTAACTCGCAATCAGATAAGTCAATGTGTGTGTGAGTCAAAAATTATTTAAATATGATAAATGTGTGTATAGTGAAAATAGTCAGAGTTTCAAACTTGAGGAAACAAAATGAGGATAGATAAAACAAGTATTAATTATTGTTAATTAATAGGTGTTTTCTTATTTTTGTTTTGCTTGTTTTTATTTTTTTCTGCTTTTCATGTTTTATAGTTTTTATGTTTTTAATTTCTTTTTAATTTTGAAAATAACATAAATAATAATATAAATATGTATAATATATATACTATATAGAGGAAACAAAGATAAAATCTATTTTTGGATTTTTTTAATAAGTTTAATGAAGAAACTAAAATACTTTTGGGTTTTTAATATTTTCCTCTATTTTTGGTGATTGTTATAGTATTTTGCTAATTTTAATGGATTTTTAAAGTTAAAAATAAGTCAAAACAGTGACTGTGATAAATATCTAAGAGTGTTTAGGCTTTAATAAATACATATCAATTGAAAAATAACTCTAAACTAATTTCAATATATGTTATATATCAAAAAGAAAATGCAGAGATAGAAAACATAATCTCTGGATTTTTCTGTAATTTTTGCAAAATTTTATAATTTTTTTGTGTTTTGTAATATTTAGGGTTTTAGTTTTGAAATTTTTAAAGATTTTGGGTCTAATGAAAAAATATAACAAAATAGACCTATTATTTTTTTTAGATTTTTTAAAAACATTTTGTAATTTTTATGGATTTTTAAAATGATAAACATGGAAAATACAAGGTATCTGATTTTTAATAAATAGAAAAAACACTCAATATGCCAATAAAAAATTACACACGATAAAATCCCACTTTTGAGCACTTAAGACAATTTTCCTAGCATTTATCCAACATCTGAACCATTTAATAAAAATAAATGAAAAGAAAAAATTATACAATGAAACATGGACCAATAAATTATTTTAAAAAAGTTACGGAGTGCTTTAAAACACAAACACAAAATCCAGGGCATTTAGAGCAATTTATCCAACAATATTTAAATGTACGCACCTAGGATGGACTAATGTACAAAATGGCATAAGTTCCAGGGTCCAGGTCGCAAAATATTCAAAAATAATTACACACAGATGAATGATTTAAATACCAAATAACAAAACCAAAATGCATGGGATGTATTCTGTAATATACCTAAAAGCGTGCACTAGCGGACGATGCAGATCAAATTACTTAACTTGATCCGATGGTAGAGTAACATATCATTTTGTCGATGATCTGGTGGATTTGATAAGACCTGGAGGTGCTTCTTGATCTAACGACTGGACGATGATGACGAGAACAAGGGGAAGAGCTTCTTCCCTGAACTTCAATCGGTGATTACTTGCTCCTCCCTTGGTGTATCGGCCTGGGAATGGGCTCAAAACCTTCCTGTCAGAATTTCGCACCTATTGGTGGTCCTCAGAGGATTCCAGGTCTTGCTAAGAGAGACCTGGGTTTGTGCTAAGCTCGTCCAACCTGGAAGCTTCTGCAAGCTCTGAATTTACTCCGTATGGAGCCCTTTCTCTACGCACACCTACACTAAAGCTTCCTAGGCTCAAGGGGGTGTGTCCTTGACCCACAAAATAGAACAAAACTCAAAGAAAATATGAAGGGGGATGTGTCTCTGACGTAATGTGGAGGATGGAGTCTAATCGTCAATCTTTGCAAGATTGGGTTGGTCAGATGGATTATCGGATGTAGAATGTGAGGGGGTTTGTTGTGGATGTGCCATATGGTTAGAACATGGGGTTTCATTTGTGAAAATAGTGGCCGGAGCAAGCTCCGACGTATTCAAAGAAATTAGAAAATAAGTGATTCTATTGTAGAAGGCTGGAATCTAAAGCTACAACTATGCTAAAGATCTATATGTGAAGCTAAATCTAAGCTATGTTATGCCTCAACCAAGGTGTCTACCTGGGATGCAAACCACTGTCTGAGATGGGTTCTTCCCCGGCAGTTTGAGTCTAAAAATCTGCCTCTTTCTCCTTGCCAGCACTTGGTATTGCTTCTGTCTCAAGCTCACTCGCTCATTATAGGATTGGTGTTACAGAGAAGGAATCAAGCTCCTTGAGCTCGGTACTATGAACGTATACTATGTACTGGGTGATAGAAGAGGGTTTCTTTGACCTAAGATGGCATACTGCTCAAAGATTCTCAGATAGATGTGACAATACACCGAGGATCAAGGGATTCAGAAGCGAAATTTCTTGGTTGAAGCGAAGTCAAAGGGTGCCTGGAATGGCAGGAGAAATATGAAGAAGGGTGGCCCTCAAAAAGGTCACAGTGACTCTACATGAAAGAGGCAGGGTTGACTGGGCGGTCAATGGACTTCGAGTCCTGATTGGTCCACATGGACCATGTTAGGACATAACGGAAAATAAGAATAAGGGAAATTCAAAATAAAATAGCAATGATTTTATTAAAAAAACTTAAAATATGATAGTTATTTCTTATTTTATAAGCTATCATTATGTGATTTATTTTTTACTGCATTATTTGTTGTATTTTAATATTTACATGTGCATATATAGGTATATATACCTATATTTTATATATTTTAAGTTTATTTTGTATTTTATATACATATTATTATATCTACATATTTATGTATTTATAGTTTTATCTATTATGTATTTACATATTTTTCTTGTATTCTTGTTATTTTATCTATGCATGTAAATAATTGCATGTATACATACTATATATACAATATATTCTAGTGTTTATTATTTATTTTGGTTTTATTTAAATACTTTGATTTATGTTTATATTTTTAATATGTTTATATAATAAATACAATTTTTTTAAAAATATAGAGGGAGTAAAATGTAAAGAATTCATAAAATAATATTATATAGATGCCCCACTACAACTATGCCCCTAGAAAGCTGGCTTTTGTATCTTAACTCTGATTTAAATGAAACGACATTCATTTGATAGATAATTTAATTTGGAATATGCTGAATGTGAGTTTGATGAATTTTAAGCTCATATGGAGTAGATATTGATCAATGAATTTTTATTTGTGGCATTTTCATCTGTGTGTACAATGTGCATTGTGCATGATTTTTATTGGCTGTTGTTTTCTAATTTTCTATAGATTATTATATATAACTTTTGTGTTGAACATTTTATTATTTGATGTGTTTATAATGAAGAATAAAATATTGTAAAAATGAGCTTTTTATAATACATTAAACACCTAGAATTTCTAGGGTTTTTTGTATAATTATCTACATTATTTTGCCCTTATCTCCCTCTACTTTATTCCTTGTCAACCTAGTCAATATTTGATTTGGTCTCAGAGTTTAGGGTTAGTCAGTATCTTTGATACCTCCTTTTTTATTTTCCTTTCTTTCTTCTTTAATTTTAGGTTTAATTACAATTATTTACATGCTAATTACACATCAGTGTTAGATGTTAATTCATACAAGTTAGTGATATTTACATTTATTTAGTTTGGGATTTATAGTCAAAATAGGAGAATAAAGGTGATTGAATGGCTATTCATCAATGTAGTATGAGCACAATCAAATAATGACATTTGTTAGCTCTACGAGTCACGAGTGCAAGTCCTATGTTACGAGCCACTCAAGTTGTGCCCTACCCTTAACACAAAGGGTGAAACATGTCTTCATACACACCGATAAAATAGAGTGTAAGTCTGGTGTATAGTCGCGAGAACCCAAACATGAACCATTGAAAATAATCAAATAAATTACAAATAATTTAAAAAAATAAAATGGAAATAAAACGCTCAGATAAAATCATAAGACTCTACAATCTCTCATGATTCGACTCAATCTTAATTTTATGTGATCGTTGCAGCAGGTCGATCCTCAGAAGCTCCTTCCAATGATCAACTCGAGATGCACCGGCTTTCAAGAAAGCCGCTTCAAGTGTGCTGGGTCCCTTGCACAAAATACATATAGATGTAAGAGAGAGAATACGTAAATAAAACAAATAAATAAAGTGAGAAAAATGATGAAAAATAAAGAGAGAAATAAATACAAGAACCTCGGGGGGTCGGACTACCCGAGGGGTGGAAAATCTAATAACTAGATGTTCTAAAAATTTATCCTATGACATGCCTCCCCAGCAATGGTGCCACTTGACGAGCCACTAAACTCCATAATTAATCGTTGTGAATTACATGTTGTTATCATCTGGCAAATTGTGATTCGATAGAAAAAACTACTTAAATTTAATATTAAGTTAATGTAAAAGCAATTAATTTTATTTTACTTGGGGTAAGCCCAAGATCAAATATATGGAGGCAACTTATCAACTTAAGATGGATTTTCATATCGTTGAGAGCACTATGGTTTTTGAGAAGAATATTTTTTTGATTTAAAATGTGATTAAATGCTATTGTGCGAATTCAAACCAAGTTTAAGGATGTTTTCATAAATTTTCAGTCAAATCAATCTCAAAAGTTATGAAACTTGACCAGAATGCGGAATGATATAAAATTAAGCTACTGTGCATTTTTGAGATTATTCTATTGTGAAATGGATTTTAAAGAATTATCAAATACAATAATGGTGATTAAGATTAACTTTATTTTAATAAATACCAAACACTTATTATTTCCATAATCAAAGTTATCCTAAATAACTCTAATTAAGAGGTCTTCATAATAACTTTTAAATTCCAAAAAAAACTAAGTGACGATCTAATTAAAAATCAATGACAAATACCACTGAATTATTTATTCAAAGTAAATGATGCAAGCAAATGAAATGAAACTTGGAGACAAAACAGAGCACAATTAATTATAACAAGTTTGGTTTTTGGAGAATTTTCAGAGTAGGATGTGATCTACTATGGATCACATATCACAGAAAAAGCAAAATGTGACAAATTCCTCCACAATAATTATTATAAATCATTCAATGTCATAAAAATACCATTAATAATCCAAAATAAAGAAAATTAAGTGTCTACAATATGTAATTTCAGAATTGAAGAATGACAATGAATGATGGTCCAAACATGTACTAAAATGTAGGGGTATAAATGTAATTTACCTAAATAGCATAATAGAAAAGTGTAAACATGTCCTAAGTGAAATTACCAAACCTGCATGGATCCTTACGCAAAATCTCCAGAAGGCAGGCTTTTCTATGCGAATCCAGGAGGGTGCATGGGCAGGTCTGACAATTACCCAAAACACATGCATTTGAGGGACTCCAGAGGATCTTCTTACAAATGACCCAGTTGGTCATGCTTCGTACTGAGGGGTTGTGTTGCCCCTCCTCCTTCGAGCATGGATTTTATGTTTATTGTGCAAGGACAAGCAAAAGCTATGTTCTCCAAAGGTGGTTGTTGCTCTTCTTCTCCAATCGGGGTAGCACGCTCGCGAAGGGGGTGGGGTGCAAGGATGAAGAGTCATGGCCCCAGCTGACACATGGCCTAGCCATGAACTTGCTTCCTTGCACAATGATGGTGGTCGAAAAGAGGGATCTTATTCCGAAGTCCTACTATAGCTCTCCTCCTCCTCCATGATCGTTGATAGATGAATCCATGATTCATCTACCTTACACGGAGATTTTAACAAAATCTCCTTAATAATTCACTAATAAATCCCTTAAAATCAATTTATTAACATTCAGTAATTGTGCAAAAATTAGGGTTAAGATATGTAATTAAATAATCTATATTTTTTATCTTAATTTTGCTTATTATTTTATGTACAAAAAATGGTTATTTTAACCTAATTCTTTTTTTAAATATTTTCCTTTATTGATTAAGTAACTTGGCATAAAGAATCAAAATCCATAAACATCAAAAAATCAAGAGAAAATACAAAAATCTGACATTGTATATTTTGTGCATGTTTTATCTTTGTCCATTTTATTTTAAAATTTTCTAACCTATAAAATCTATAAAAATTAGATTAATTATCAATATATTGTATATAGATTAATCCAATAATTAAAATCAAATTAAAAATAGAAAAAATCACAAAATACAAAAATGTGGTATTTTATTATCTATAAAGTACCTCCAACTTTGTACAGTTGACCTCTTTTGATTTTGGGTCATTCACGAGAGTTGTATATCTCGTCAAGACGAACAACTTTTGCTGATCACTTTTTGATTTGATTTCGTTTATTATTTCTTTTCATTTTTTAAATTTAGTTATTTTATTTTATCTTTATTTAATTTTTATTTTATTTTACTCCTTATTTTTATTAATGATTTTATTTCTACTTTTTATTTAATTTTTATTTTTAATTTTTATAAATTTTAAATTTTATTTTCTTTTCCTCTCTCTTTTTTCCCTTCTCTCTCTCTCTAAATTTCTTCATCTCCTCTCTCCTCTCTGTACTCTCTTTCCCCTTCGCCCAGGTCACATGCTCTGCATGTAACCCATCCTTTCTTTGTTCTTTCTCCTAGGCACATGCCTTCCCTTCCCTCTCTCCACATGCGTACAATGCATGACTCGACTCCTCCTCCAGCAACGGTTGCCCTCATCACCTCCCTCGCTCTGCTCGCTGGTCGTTAGGACCCATGTGCCTTGTCCCTCGGCCTTTTGCCGACCTCCCCTCGTAACTTCACCTTTCCCTCCTATAAAGTGCCACCTTACTAGCTGTCTTGACATCCGCCATATCCTCTGACTATGGGGAGAGAGAAAGCTCCAAGGGAGGGGGAGATTGAACCCCCCCGAAGACCTCCTCCTGCGGCACGGTCCACGACATTGCATCATCGTGCTGCTACACCTGATCAGGTAGATGAGACTCATCGTGACCACCCGCGACAATCACTAGGAGATCATCCTATCGACTCTGACCTCAGGCGAACCCCCCCTCCTCGTCATCCTCTTCTTTTGCCTCGTCCCCGCTCTGAATGCACCTCCACCTCTCAGCTCAGCTTCACTATACACCTGCGCCTAACTCCACCTTCATCTCCAATGCAAAGCCTCCATCATCTCCAAGCAGCTGCTTCACCATCCCTTCATCGCCTCAGCCACTTGCGCATCGTCGGGTCACACCGCCTCCAACTACTCGAACCCCTCGCCTGGTCATCACCGCCCTACACATGTTATTGTAGCCATCACCTCCGCCTTGGCTTGGCTCTGCTCCACCACCACTCCTTGGTCAAGCTCTAACAGGTGGGTAGCTCCTGTAGACCCATAGATCATGGTTGCCCACTCCACCTTTCGACTGTGTGTCAGTCGAGGCTCCTCCTTTAACCGGCCACCGATCTACTGCTTCACCGCCACCAAACACCTTGTCCTCCCACCGCCTCAGCCTCGGCCCGTTGCTGCCTCTGCTACGCCCTCGCCTCCAGGAGCCGTTGGATCGAGGGCAAGGCCTTGATCCAACGACCCTTGGAAGGCCACATAGCCTCCCCGAGGCTCCCCTCATGATAAACGTAAAATAATCATCGGTCATATGCTCCACACCAGCTGGGAGCACAGTCGTCGAGGCGACCGACAAAAACCTTGGGTTTAATCAACAATTAACCCACAACAAGAATAAAGCAATATATATAAAAAATGTGGAGTTAAAATTTATTATAACTCTACAACAAATGTGTATATGTGTAAGCATGTGCAAAGGTCGAACCACAGAGAGCAATACAAGTAGCCTATGGTTTTCTTTTATGTACAAACCAAGTCATTCCTTATGTATAGATCCTTTTTGTGGGTTTTCATTTTTATATTTTTTTTGTATTTGATTATTTATATTTTTATATTTTCCTTGTATATTTATATAAATATATATTTTACGTTTTCTTTTATATACACAAGATAGCATATGTAAGGTTTTATATACACAATATATAGCGTTATAATTATAAATACTAATAAATACAGACAAAACACAATTAATAAATTACTTTTGGGTTTTTAATATTTTTCCAATGTTTTGTAATTTTCCAAGAATGTTGCTAATTTTTATATATTAAAGTCAAAAATATCCCTAATATGGGATTAAATAATAATTCAAGTTGAATTGGATTTTTAAAAATAGTAAATAATGTCTAAAATTATCTAAGTCAATTTTAATAAATTAATGATAATATATGAATAATTATAAAACAAATAAGACATTTTTTTGGAATTTTATAGAATTTTTACATTTTTGTGGACTTTGGAGCTTTTTAATTTTTATCATTTTCCATTTATATTTTTAGGGTTTTTAATTTTCTGGACTCAATAAATATATAAATATACCATATATATATATATTTATTTTTCAAAACTATTTTTGTATTTTTTTATTTTACAAGTTAAACATGGAATATTTGTGCTCTATTATAATTTTTAGTAAATACATAAAATGCTAAAAAATGCCCAATAAAATAAAGCGTGAATATACATGGCATGAAGCAATTACCCCTATTTTTGTGTATTTTTAGACCATATCTATATTTAATAAATAGATAAACCAAGATAAAAGCATGTGTCCTTATAGGGGCATAAATGCAATAAAAAAGATGTCACGGGGCTCTGTGCGAATTCGCCTAAAGGAAACCATGTTTATTTAATCTTTAAAGACCATTTATCAAATACAAACCCGCCAGGGCACTCAAGCAAAATACCCATCACGTGGTACAACACGTGACGCACCCTAAGAAGGGACAAAATGCAAAAATAATAAAGTTCAGGGGCCTACCAGTAAATTTCACGAAAATATACAACATTTTTCATTTTAGTGGAATATATATAAATACAAAAACTAGTAAGGGTGTCCTGCAATTTGCCCAACTCACATAGAATAACACATGAGCTGAGCTGGACTGGACCAAAGTGTAAATACATAAAGGTCAGTGGTCCATTCACAAAATGTCCAAGTATTTTTTAGTTCTATATTTTAATTACAAAATTAAATAATAAATACAAAAAGGTCTGAGGCTAGATATGCAATTTACCCCCAAAATACGCACACGATCGGACGGTTGGCATGCGCCATTTAACCACGTGGCGAGCTCTGGTGGCCCGATGTCGCTTCGCGATCTGATGGCGGAGATTAGATCCAATGAAGGATCCAACGGTCGAGGCGTGATGCAATCGGACGGCGCTGGTGTGATCTGGAGTGGCCCCTCTGATCCAACGGCGAAGAGGTGCAGTAGAAGAATAGGGAGGAACCTCTGCCTGGGCAAGGTTCCTAAGATCATATCTCCCTCCTCCAGCGATGATTGAAGTGCTGAGATGGCCTAGAAGGTTCCTGGAGAGGTCATCTACATGCTAGGAGTTACAGAACAGGCAGAGGGTCACCGGAGTGCCACCACCAGCTCAGGGAAGATGTGGTGCTATAGGTACCTCTGATGGACCTTGAATCCAGCTCCTGGCGTGAGTTTGTGTGCCTAACATGCACAGGAAAGAAGCACGGCTCGAGGAGGTTCTCCTCAACCAAGGATGAAGCTGTTTGTGCGAAAAGTGAGGTGGGCGACGAGGTTTCCGATGAGGAGACGGAGATGAACCTTGATTCACAGAACCGAGATGGTCTTAGTTGATTGATGCACGTGGGATGATCGAGAAGCGATGAGGGTTGAGATGGAGGCGAAAGGTACGATGGAGATGGGATGGGTACGCACGGAGGAGCTCGTTGGAGCTCGACTCCGACGAACTACGGGATGATTGATTAACCATACTTTGATCAACTAAATCCTAAACTAACGACAGGAAATTTGTCCTATGACTAAGAGAAGCAAATTAAATGATAAATGGACAGCTCTTATACCTGGAGTAGCCTAGGGAGCAGGGTCGCCGGCAACGGGCGTCCGTGGGTGCACCCCTCACTCCTGAAGCTCGGGCTGGACTCGAGAACGCTACTCCTGTCAGAAGGATCTCTCCTAGATGCTAACCCAAAGCTTTTAGATGCTCAATGGTGACCAAAATTGGAAGGAGGATCGGAGGTTTTATTTATATACAATATTGAGCACCCTTATTGATCGGGAAAAACGATGATTTGGGTGCATGTACACGTGATTAAAGAGTATGGCGTGTATGTACAATGATCAATGATCATTTCTTGTGAAGGGAGTGAAGGCGAAAGATGGACGTGGCGGCCGGGAAAAATGGTGGAAATCGCGGGAAAACACAGGTCTGTATCAAATCGGGAGCAGAGTGGGAGTTGACCGGCGGTCAACTTTTGACGTGATCTCATTGGTCCACGACAGCCACTACGCGACAAAACAACAAATTTTATTCAAAAATAATTATTTTAAAATAGTAAAGGATTTTATTAATTTTTGAATATAAAATAAAAAATGTTTTTAATGTAGTATTTTAATATGATTTTTATTTATTTTTTGGTGTATTTTATTAGTAGTTACTTTTTATTAGTGTATGTATAGGTATATTTGCATATATTTTGTACATTTTTATTTTTATTTTATATTTTAATTATTATTTTATTCTTTTATTTTATATATTTATATCTTATTTTTATGAGTATAAATATATTTTTATTTTAATTTTATAATGTTATTTGTACACTTAAATAAATAGATATGAGTATCTTTTAGGCATATTTATAGATAGTTTACCTGTGTTTTATATACATGATTTTATTTTGATGTATTTTATTGGGTTTTATTTTAGTTTTAATATGCACATATGTTATAAATAATAATTACAAAACTACAAAATACAAATTTGTACAAATAATGAATAATGAATAAATTGAATATTTTAATCGGTATAATATACAATGAGGATCAAAAACCTAACTTTCACACAGTAAATCCAAAAAATATAAAAACATCACCATTATATAGCTTGTGAAAAGTTATATACGATTAGAGGTAATTTTGATATGTTTTGAGTTTTTATTTGAAAGATATGGGTCTGGGAAGTTGGGCTTTTTGACTTTTTATTTTGTGTATAAAATGAACACTGTGTATTATTTTTTTACAAACTCAATTTTTTATTTTTTATTTACATTATTATCTACAACTTTCATGTATAAAGTTTCTTTATTTGATGAATAAATAATAGAGAATAAAATAGGTATAAAAATACATGAATAATGAATAAAAGAATTGGGTTTTTATTCTATTTTTGACCCTTATCTCCCCTACTTTATTCCTTATCGACCAACTCAATTCTTGACTTGGTCTCAGGGTTTAGGGTCATAAAATATTTTCAATATTTTATTTCTTTTCTTTTCTTCTCTTTATTCTATAATTTTGACATTAAAAATCTTACTTTATACACAATAAATACAATGAATTGTGAATGCTATTATGCATAAATTAATGCTATTTACGTGCATTAGCTAGGGTTTTATGGCCAAAATGATAGAATAAAGGTGGTGAATGGATATTTATCACCCACCTATACTTGCCTTTGCTAGTGCCTAGCAAACACTTATGCAATAAGTACGAAAAGAATAAAGAAGAAAAGAAAAAGAAAGAATAAATGGAATTGATTTCAATAATTAAACTTGTCACCACAAAATCAAAGTTTGAAGCTCAGGTTAGACCTTGATGTGAAAATGTGTGTGGAACCTGGTTGGGAACCAAATTTAAAACATAACAACCTTCGAGGGTCACAGAACTCTATTCAAACCACCTCAATAGCTATGTCAGAACTAACCTACATCATACACAAACCCTTATGACTATGAAGCTGACTTGTACATTGTAAGTGTAGTGGCTCTCCCCAACTGAAATGACAAAGGAACTGACTTCTCCAGAGTGACAACCCAATGATTCCCCAATCCAGGACTCTGTCCTCGAGGAGCGGGGTATTCCCTTCTAAGTTCAAGTGGCATCCAACTCAAGAGGAGGGGCTGAAGAAAAGAATGGATGGTAGCCAGTGTAGCTACCTATCTCGGGATGCATGACCAGTGTAGTCAAGTCATCCAGCTACAGGCTCACATGGTATAACTTTGATGCTCAAGCTTGCTTATTTTCTATACAACATATATACATACTCCGACAGGCATTTATTTTTATTTGCAGGCATGTCCACTTTTTTGGAGTTTTTTGCAATTTACTATTTACAACAACATATACATAAGGAGTTTTTCCTCTTGAGCCAGAAGACTATCCCTCTTTTGAAGCTTTATTGCAACCCACACTCTCTTGTCATGCGACTTCATGGCTACTGGACCAGGACACTCTAATTGAGTTGAGCCAAGTGAAAGGTGCAAGTGTCCAAGTTAGGTCACGGCCAACAAGAGTCATGCGTGCGTCTCGAAAAGTTCTAGTTAGTAAGTTGAGGTGACTTGAACCCAGCCTTGAGTCTCAAAGAATTAAGTCCCAATGGACCTGAAGTACCTTAAACCTAGTTCCCATAAGATTCCAGTGCGGTTAGGTGTTGTAAGGTCCAACCAAGCTCCAATCTTCGGCTTTATTGGACTAGTTCAATCATCAAGCTCAATTGAAATGAATATGAATGCCATGTAAATGCTATGTACAATGCAGAAAGAATGATGCGATTCATTTTTTCAAAGAATTTAAAAATAAAAGAATTTTTATAAAAAGAAATTTGGTAAATAAAGAGAATTTCAGCTGAAGAAAGTATCAAATATATGCATCTATTTACACGGGTGTGCCGCTTTTTATTTATTTACTAGGGTTAAGAATTTTAAAGAATATATATGTTTAAAAGTTGTTTTTCTAGGTATATATGTACAATTGGTAAAGAACTTTATTTAAATATTTTATTCCTATTTAATGATGCCTTTATTCTTCAAATTTATTTGAAAACAATTTTGAAAACTATAGTACACAATAATTTTTTCAAACATTTACAAACATTTGAAAGCCATTTTGCAAAGATTTTTCGCACAAAATATATATTTCACAACATTTTTATAACCATTTTCAAAATCATTTGTAAATATGTTTTCAAAGCTTTTATTTCACACAAAGAAAAGAATTTTTTGCAAATTGAAATATTTTTACAAAGTTGAAAATATTTCACAAAAAGTTTTCCAAACGGGTTACACCATTTTTCAAATCATTTTGCAAAAATATTTTTAACCTGATTTATTAATCAGTATATACAAAAAGGATGTGTTCATGCAAATTTTTTTGGTATTTTTAGTTTTGCAAATGTTTTTGTGAATTTTGAAAAGAGTTACATATCTTTACTTGGGGATATATCTTATATATACAAGAGTTTTGGTTCTTAAGAGATTTACAAGGGATAATTGATCACTTTTACACATTTATACAGATTTTTTAGTATGGTGTGTATACTCCTCAAACTTATCTGGAAATCATTTTTCAACAGTTTAAAAACTGTAGTCCAACATAATTTTCACAAACGATTTTGTACAAACATTTACACGTATTTGAAAATCATTTGCAAAGGTTTTTCAAATAGTATATATAGATTTTTCAAAATATTTTTTGCAACCATTTGCAAATCATTTTTCAAATATTTTTATTTTAAAGAAAGAAAATAAAATTTTGCAAACAAAATCATTTACAAAGGTTGCACACATTTTGCAAATTGTTTTCCAAACAACTTTTTTTCAATAGATTTTCAAATTATTTTTCAAACATTTTTGCAAAAGTATTTTTGTCTGACTTATTAATCAGTATGTACAAAGAATGTTTGAGGAGCTATAACCATCTTTTTATTATAACAATGTAATGAATTTGATAATATTTTCAGCCAAAAATATTATACAAAAGTATGAGTTATGGCTTTAAAGTATATACATAGTATATACGACCCCCCTATACTTAGCTCGAGCTATGTCCTCATAGATCAAGGAGAAAAAAAAGAAAAGACATAACTCGGACTAAGTATAGAAGAGTCTAAGAAGTGAAGAAACTTGGGTATGAATTAATGAATGGGAAGTTGACCGTCCCCCCTATACTTAGGATCAAATAATCCTAAGTATAGCAGACTGTACACAAGGCAGGGATGGAGAGGATGAACAGATCGTACTCATATTGTCTCCCCCCTATACTTAGGGTAAGAGAGCCCTAAGTATAGGCGAGAAGAGGAGACAATAGAGAGGATCGAAGAATGAAAGTAATCGAGGTGTACCCCCCTATACTTAGGGCAAGGCACGCACTAAGTATAGAAGACTGACAAAAAGGAGTGATACACCATATAAATATGTACACACACTTTTTTTCTTTTTGAGAATGAAAACGGAAAATGAAAAGAAGAAAAGAAGAAAATATCAAAGAAAACATTTTTGAGGAACATTATCTGCCAGTGTTGTGGATATATCATATGGGGCAGTACTTGAATTGAGTCGACAACGGCCAAGAAGGTATCGTGCTCAAGGTAAGGCTTCAGTAACTGACCGTTGATGACAAACGGTTGTGTGTCAGAAGACAATTCTGATATTTCAATACTGCCATTGCTACGCACTTCACATATTTGAAACAGCCATGTCCATTTGCTCTTCAATTTGCCCGAGAAGATCTTCAACTTTGCATCGAATAGCCACACTTTCTGTCCAATTTCGAAGGTCTTTCGTCTGATGTGCCGGTCATGCCAGCGTTTCACCTTCTCTTTGTTATCAATGTGTTATCGTATGCATAGTCTCGAAATTCCAGTAGCATTTTCAGATCATCTTTTCTCTTCTGACCACTTCTCTGTGAGTCCAAATTGCACACATTGATTGCCCATAAGGATTTGTGAATTAGTTCCACGGGCATATGACATGGTTTTCCATATACAAGACGATAAGGCGACATGCCCAAAGGAGACTTGTAAGTTGTTATGTAGGCCCACAAGACGAAGTCCAAGATTTGGGACCAATTCTTTCTGTCCGGCTTTACAAGCTCCTGAAGAATCATCTTGATTTCTCCATTTGATAGTTCTGTCATGCCATTAGTCTAGGGATGGTAAGGAGATGTGACTCGATGCTCAATGTCGTACTCCTTCGTTAATTTCTTGACCTCTTTGTTAATGAAGTGGCTACCCCCATCTAATATGAGAATCTTCGGAATCCCGAACCGTGAAATTATGTTTTCTTTCAGAAAGCGACATACTGTTCGGCTGTCAGTGGCTCGAGCAGAGATGGCTTCAACCCAGTGACTCACGTAGTCAACGGCAAGAAGGATGTGCTCATATCCATAATTACTAGGGAAAGGTACAATGAAATCAGTGCCCCAAGCATCAAAAACGTCTGCTATCTGAATGATCTTCAGGGACATTGAGTCTTTCATTGTGAGTGTGATTTTCAATCTCTGACAGTCAGTGCATCATTTGATGAAGGCTACTGCATCCTTGAATAGTGTAGGCCACCAGAAGGCATGCTGAAGTACTTTTGTTGCCGTTTGATCTCCGGAATGGTGTCCACCAGATTCGAGCGAGTGACAATGCTTGAAGACACTACGATGCTCCTCCTGAGGGATACACATGCGCCAAATGCAATCCGCTCCTTTCCTGAATAAGAGAGGATCCTCCCATTGGTAGAAATGGATCATTGATAAGAATTTGTCTTTTCGAATCTTCATCCAGTCCTGCGGTACTACTCTAGACGAGTTAGTTAACAATCTCAGCATACCAACGAAGCGAATCCACGGCCAGAATCGACTCGTCAGGAAAGTATTTGTGATGGGTGTAGTGCTCAACATAGGCTCTTGTTGCTCTATTCTGGAGAGGTGATCTGCTACCACATTCTGAACTCCAGGTTTGTCATTGATTTCCAAATTAAAATCCTAGAGGAGAAGGATCCATCTGATCAGTCTGGGCTTGGCATCCTTCTACTGCTGCAAATATCGGATAGCAGAGTGGTCAGTGAAGATGGAGACTTTGGATCCAAGCAGATATGACATGAACTTCTCGAGGGAGAATACCATAGCCAGCAACTCTTTTTCAGTCACAGTATAATTTCTCTTAGCTTCATCTAATATTTGCTAGTGTAATAAATGGCATAGGGCACCTTATCTTTTCTTTGTCCTTGAACAATCCTAACTGCAAAATCTGACGCATCCGTCATGATCTCAAAGGGGAGAGACCAATCCGGTGGCTGTAGGACTGGAGCTTGAGTGATGAGCTCCTTCAGCTGATTAAATGAAAGGAGAACCTATTGATCAACATTAAACTCAGTCTCCTTGCATAGAAGTTCTGTAAGAGGTCTGTAGAAACCCACATGCTCCATGAATGACCTCACATTCTTAACTGCCTGAGGTCGCTCAAGATTGGCAATCGCATCCATCTTTGTTGGATCGACTGCCATGCCACGTTTGGAAACGACATGGCCCAGCACAATCTCTTCAGTGACCATGAAGTGTCTCTTTTCCCAAGATAGCACTATATTGACTTCATGACATTTCTGAAGTACTCTGTCCAGGTGCTTAAGACACGAATCAAAGCTATTACCATAGACAGAGAAGTCTTTCATAAACACCTCGAGAAAACTGCCTACCATCTCGGTGAAGACTGCAAGCATGCATCTCTGGAATGTCGTCGGTGCGTTGCACAATCCAAAGGGCATTCTTCTGAAAGCATAAGTGTCGAACGGGCAAGTTAAGGTAGCCTTCTCTCGATCTTCAGGGGTGATTTCCATTTGGTTGTACCTGGAGTACCCATCTAGGAAGCAGAAGAACTTCTTGCCAACTAGTCTTTCCAAAACTTGATCAATGAATGGCAAGGGGAGTGGTCCTTCTTTGTTGCTGCATTAAGTCGGCGGTAGTCGACACATATACACCAGGATGTTGGTACTGAGTAGATATCTCCTCTTCTTTGTCATTTGTGACAACAGTAAGCCCTGACTTCTTTGGAACTACGTGCAAGGGGCTTACCCATTTTGAATCGGAGATGGGATAAATGAAGCATGCATCACACCATTTCGTGATTTCTTTCATGACGACGTCACTCGGATTAGGGTTCATTCTTCTTTGAAATTTGCAGGACGGCTTGGCATCTCCTTCCAAGTAAATATGGTGTGAACACAATGTAGGGTTTATCCCGCGGAGATCTAATACATGCCAACTCAGTGCCTTGCGGTTTTTCTCTAGAACCTTGAGAAGTTGAGATTCTTGATATGGGGTCAGCCTGCTGCTGATGATGATCGGATACATATTTTCTGCATCAGCAAGGAAAGCATACTTCAGGCCTACAGGAAGTGTCTTGAGTTCTGGTTCTGCTCTGGCCAACTTATCGGTCACCTCTGAAACAGTGCTGGTTAGAGGGCGTGTTGCCTAAACTTTTGCAGAGATGCTGATCTCAGTGCATTATTGAGATTCTAATAATATGCCGAACAACTCTGCACTAGGTTCGTTGTGTTCGGGCTGGATGAATCATGTGAATCAAAAAGATGCATCAACAAGTTTGAGTCTGTCTCCCAAATGTCATCGAAGCTTGCGTCGAGTGTTCTTTCCAGGTCCTCCTCCTCGAGAAAGGATTTCTTGTGTCCAAGGATCATTCAAAGAGAGTTGGGAACCTTTGATTTCCACAATGAAGTCACGGTCTGCAGCTGCATGTCCCTTATCAGTTACAACTCTGGGCTCACTGATCATGTCTATGGTGATTCTTTGATTGCCCGAGCTAAATGTAATCTTTCCAGAACCATAGTCTACCACGACTTCTGATGTGCGCAGGAATGGTCGGCCAAGGATGATAGACGTCTGGAGCAAGGGTGCGGGAGAGTCCATATCAAGGACTATAAAGTCAACGGGGAATTGCATTTCCCGTACCTTTAATACAACGTCTTCCAAAAGACCTCTATGTCGCTTGATGGATCGGTCAGCAAGATGAAGGATCATATGTGTATGCTTGAGAGGACCTAGCCCAAATTCTTGCAATGATGACGAGGGCAAAAGGTTGATGGAAGAACCGTTGTCAAGCAGGGAACACTCGAAGACTTGATCAAAAATTTCGCAACTGATAAGTGGTGCTCCCTTGTCTTGCTTCTTATGTGGGAGGTTGCTAATGGCTGCTACAGTGGCCATGGTGAGAACGTGTTTCTCAACCTGTCGGCATTTGTTATTTCGTGTTAAGCGATGCTTGCTCGTACATGCCTCTTTCAAACCTTTCTTCACAGCTGGCATGTACTCCATGGCCTTTATCAGAGGAATCTCAACAGTCAAATTACTAATAATATATACAGCTCTAGGATCAGACAATGTGCTTTTTCTTTTTGTAATTTTTTTAGATTTTTCTATTGCATCAGGATAAGGAATATGTGCAGTGCTGAAATTAGAAATAGGGTTCTTATTTACAACAAAATTCTTGTCCACAATATCATGTACATCCGGATTACAAAAAGGTGTACAATCTAGAAATGAAGATTCCATTGCAGATGGACAAGCCAAAAGTGGTGCCTCTGCTTCGGCGACTGGCATAGGATCGGTTGTTGCTGGCGGCTCCTCCATGGCTGGCACGGCTTCGCTTTGGCGATGGTCTTGTTTTTGTTCTTTTTTCTTTTTCTGATTTTTTTGTTCTTTTTGGTGTTGGCGATGGTGGTGGTTGGTAGCTGGAATGGCTCCTCCTTCTTCTTCCTCCTCACCAACCCCTGTAGTTGGCACGGTTAATGCAGAAGACGACGATTCACCTGAAGCTTTATTCTTCCCCTGGTTGGTGGCAGGCAGAGGCAAAGCCCTACTGCTCCTGAGAGTGACAGCATTAGACAAAACAATAATACGACCATCTAACTCTACAGGCATAGATGGGACATCACATTGTACCTGCTCCTTTCTCTTGAAGCTGTTGGGGTTGGCTTCAACCTGCACCGGGATAGTGGTTTTTGTGGCGATCAAGTCATCTAACTTCTTCATCATATCTGCAAGGCCTTTGACGAGCTGGGCCAGTCAGTCAAGAGTAGGGTTCACGGGACTCGCCTCTGAAGGTTCAGTGTGCAGACCACATTGTTGTTGCATGTTTGGGAATGGAGGCGACGACTGTTGGTGGTGCCGAGGTGTTGGAGGGAGTTGATATTGATTATAGGAGGGAGGAGGGTTTTGTTGATACTGTGGAGGTGGGGTAGCCGCATACTGGTGATAGGGTTGCTGCTGACGGTACTACGGATGCTGGTATTGCTCACTCTGCCTCCATTGGTTGCTGAATTGCGGAAGTTGATGATATTGAGAAGGTGGCTGTAAGGACTGTCCAAACCAACCACCCTATGGTTGGTGAAATGGTATGTTGGCTTGTGGCTGGCCCTGGGGTTTTCCGGTAGGACGGGCCAGCCGTGCATCGTTGCTCCACACACCATTAACTTCCTGAATCAAGGGTGGTGGCGGAAAGGATGGATCTGATGTATGAAGGAAATCTGGTTGATAGACAACCATCTACTACTGCAGTTGCCCTTGATCAGGTGTCTGCACGTAGTATACGTGCTGAATGGCTGGCGGTTGCTGTCTCGGCTGAGGCTGTTGTGGCGGTGATGGCTCATCCTTCTTCTTAGCTGGAGCTTCTGTCGATGGTGCTGCCGACTGGACAGAGCTGATGGTGCTCACCAATAGTTCCAATTGCTTAGTAATCTGGTCTAGTTTATCGAGATTCTGCGTCCTCTTCTCGATCACAGCGAGTTTCTCGAGATCATGTGATTATTTCTCTATGATATCAACTTTCGAGAGATGGCCCACGATGATGCTAAGGTTGAAGCTCGCATCTCTATCCGCCTCACGGTACACTGCCATGTACACTTGCTTCTGGATGATCTGGGGTTGCTTTTGATATGCCTTGGATGAAGAGAGGGTGGCCTCTCCTTCGGCCATTTCCTCAAAGATCTGCCATACGACGTCTTCATCCTTGTTAAAGTGTGAGCCCCCACAGGCCGCGTCAACGAGCCTTTGACTCTCTACGTTCAGGCCCTCGAAGAAGTGTTGGACCAAGCTGGTCCTTGGAGTTTCGTGATGAGGGCATTTCTCCTGCAGATCTATAAATCTCTACCAGGCTTCATGAATGGATTCGTGGGCTCCCTGAGAGAAATTGCTAATTCTGGCTCACATCTGGTTGAGCCGACCAAGAGGGTAGAATTTGTGAAAGAAGGCGGACTTCAGCTTTTCCCAAGTCGTCACGACCTTTCCCAGATGGTTGCCCCGGTAAAGGGCCTTATATTGTAGATTGAAAGGGAACACCATCATCTTCACTACGTCCAATGGTACATTGGGGTAGTGGGTCGTACAACAGATGCGTGAAAACTGCTGGAGATGAATATAAGGCTCTTCATTGGTGTTCCCATGGAAAGAGGGAAGAAGAGCCAGGAACTGAGGCTTCAGCTCAAAGTGAGCATGCATCGGTGGGATGCGGATTCACTCGATCATCTGGCTATCTTCAGGGTTATATGTTTCCTTTAATATGGGTTTTCGCCTTCCTTGTTCAGGCTCTTCCTCATCTGGATTATCACAAGGTCCACCACCACCTCCTCCTTGTCTGCCCCTCCTCCTTCTGGTCTGTTCATGACATCATTAAGCATTTCCTGGAATGCAGTCTTTGCTAGGGCTTGCTCTGTCAGCTGCTGCTGGATGGCTTGGATAGATGCTAACAAGTATGCACTGACCTGGTTCTAATCAGGCATCTGTCCTTGCTCTGGCTGAGGGGGTTGCTGACCCTTGCCCTTTCCTTGAGGAGCCATCTCAGGGTCTGATTCTGAGAATATGAATTCTGGATTGGGATCCAAGGCTTGGTCTAGCTTCTATCTGCAATATGAGAGAATCCCAATCAGACCACTTGCAATTGAATCCCAGCTGCCATGATGAATCTGGAATTAAGGTCAATTCCAGAGTGTTGTGAATGAAAAAGGATATGGATTGTAATCAACTTTCATTCACAATGATGAAAGTGGGACAAGAGTGGTCTCAGTTTATTAGGTAATCAAAAGGAAGGGTAGAAGATGAGGAGTCTGAAGATCAACCCGCAAGGTCAGGATCGGGTTCTCGGGAATCGTCTCGAATTATTGGTGAGGTCGAGTCCATGGAATCGATGTAGGCGTCGGCAAGATCTCGACTAAACCATCCATGGATCGCTCCCGCAAAGCAAAAGGAGAGTATATGAAGGAAGAAAGATACGGTGACCAATGAGGAATAAATGGGATTGTAAAGCAGTAGAAAGTCTCAAACTGAGCGGGGGTCAAAGGGAGAAAGACATGACAAAATTTACGCAGGTGCGTGGGACTTGATCTTTGAACCTTAATCTAGATCCATATAAACACAATACAAAATTGGGTTCACCAACTCACGCCATGTGAAGCCATGAAGGTTCGACTACTTATTATTATCTTTTCAGTTTTAGAGTTGTTATTTCAGGCATATCTTATAACAAGTCCTTAGCACGCAAACCCTATAGGAGAGAGAGTACTGCCAGAAAGTATCTCGTACTTGTCCTCCTCCTTTGTAAACTGTAGTCTGCACTTTTTGAGGTCCTTGTAACCCTTCCTGGATCCCTACTCAGCCAAAGAAAGAGTGAGACATACACCCCCGTAAAGGCGTGGCCTATGCTCAGTACTTCAGATCATGTCGATGTTCCACACAAGGCAGGAACACCATCGTTGACAAGGCCCTACTCAGTCACGTTCGATAAAAGTGTCATTACTTCGGAAATCCAGGCGATACACAAGGCAATTATAGACTGGGATTTTGGCTCTAATCCTTAGCCGGTCGTGCCTCGCTCATGGGAGGGGTTTTGGTCCCCTCCTAAGGTACCTGAAAATAATTAGGGATTTATGAACCCAGAACAATGATAGTCCATTAAATATTTTAATTAAGATCAAAGTTTATTTAGCAGTCCTCTTGTTTTAATTTTTTGGATTTTCGCCTTTTTTGAGTATGTTTTCATACAAGCGCCTATCGTTTTTGTAGATTCTCATTTAATTCCTAGGTGCTCAAAATCAGAGGGAGATAGAGAAAAAGCCGTGCAAGTCGATTCAATGGTGGAAAACTCACCATTGAATCTAATGATGCATGCTGAGTTAGAGGACTTACAGTGCATCCTAGCTCTCTCCACGTGGTATGCAAAACAGAACTTTTAAACCTATCTACATGGCGATGTGCAATCGACAAAATTACCCTAAACAATAGCTGTTATTAATTGTGAAGAACTAGTTGTTAGTTATTCAGAAGTGATACCAAGGTCCGGTCTCTGATGTCGATCGATGCCCGCCACAACGGGTCCTGCACGCGCTGTATACGACCCTTAGCTGCACGCAGTCTAATATCTGAATTACTAACACTATTAATTTGATTAGATCCATTCGTAAGAGACTATAGGAACAAGCATTCTTATTAATGTTTGGACCTAGTTACCGAGTCAAGCAACCTAAGTCTAGGGGCTCCATGCACACAAAACAAATAGAAAAGAAGGCAGGAAACTCAAAACAACGGAAAACAAATAAAAGAAGGTGAGAAAACACAGAAAACTACGACGAAGCCCCCATGTGAACAAACACCCGGGCACTGGACCTCGTTGTGAAGAGTAGAGTCCAAATTATATACATGCCAAAATTGTCTCTCTCACTATAAATTACATGAATGAATTTTTAAATTAAATATAAGCTAATTTCTTCTCCTTGCTTCCTTGGTGATCTCTCTCCAGCTGGTCATAGAGTGAAGACCAACCTCTTCCAAACTTGGCTGCATCGGCTTCCTAGAAAGCCATCCTCGTATGGCGGGCCCTCGCATCAAAGTCACAAAGAGATATCATTAGCATGGGTAATTAAATAATCAAATAAATATTCACAATAACAATCAAAGAATGAGTCGAATAAAAAATTAATGGTTATCTACAACAATGAACCAATAGATCAAATAAATGACTATACAAGAATGACAGAAAAATTAGTCTTCGTGCATTGCTCCCCGGTAACGGCACTATCTAATAAACGCAAAATAATCATCGGTCATATGTTCCACACAAGGCGGGAGCACAGTCGTCGAGGCGACCGACGAAAACCTCGGGTTTGATCAACAATTAACCCACAAGAAGAATAAAGCAATAAATATCAAGAATGTGGAGTTAAAATTTATTATAACTCTACAAAAAATGTGTATATGTGTAAGCATGTGTAGAGGTCGAACCACAGAGAGCAATACATGTAGCCTATGATTTTCTTTTATGTACAAACCAAGTCATTCCTTATAAAAAGATCCTTTTGTGGGCTTTCAATTTTATAAATTTTTTTTGTTTTATTTATTTTTATTTTTTATTTTAATTGTGTTTGATTTTTTATATTTTCTTTTTATATTTTTATATATTTTTTTACTTTTTTTATATACACAAGATAACATATGCAAGGTTTTATATACACAATATATAGTATTATATTTATAAATACTAATAAATATAAAAAATACAAATAATAAATTGCTTTTAGGTTTTTAATATTTTTCAAATGTTTTGTAATTTTCCAGGAAGTTTTGCTAATTTTTATGTATTTTTAAAGTCAAAAATATCCCTAATATGGGATTAAATAATAATTTGAAATGATTTGGATTTTTAAAAATACTAAATAATGTCTAAAATTATCCAAGTCAATCTTAATACATTAATAATAATATGGATAAATATAAAACAAATAAGGCATTTTTTGGAATTTTATAGAATTTTTATATATTTTTAGTGGATTTTGGAGCTTTTTAATTTTTTTATCATTTTCCTTTTCTATTTTTGGGTTTTTAATTTTTTGGACTTAATAAATATATAAATATGCCATATATAATGTTTTTGTATTTTTCAAAACTGTTTTTATATTTTTTATTATTTTACAAGTTAAATAGGGAATATATGTGCTCTATTATAATAAATAGATAAATGCTAAAAAATGCCCAAGAAAATAGAGCGTGAATATACATGGCATGAAGTAATTATCCCTATTTTTGTGTATTTTTAGGAGCACCATAGATATATTTAATAAATAGATAAATCAACATAAAAGCATGTGTCCTAGCGGGGGCATAAATGCAATAAAAATATATGTTAGGGGGCCCTGTGCAAATTTACCTGAAGGAAACCACGTTTATTTAACCTTTAAATACCATTTATCAAATACAAAACCCACCGGGGCACTCATGCAAAATACCCATCACGTGGGACTACACGTGACGCACCCTAGGAAGGGCCAAAATGCAAAAGCAATAAAGTTCAGGGACCTACTAGTAAATTTCACAAAAATATACAACATTCATTTCATTTTAGTGGACTATATATAAATACAAAAACTCGTAGGGGTGTCCCTGCAATTTGCCCAACTCACGTGGAACAACACGCGAACTGAGCTAGACTGGACCAAAGTGTAAATACATAAAGGTCAGGGGTCCATTAGCAAAATGTCCAAGTATTTTTTAACGCTATATTTTAATTACAATATTAAATAATAAATACAAAAAGGTTCGGGGCTAGATATGCAATTTACCCCAAAATACGTGCGCGATCGGATGGTTGACGTGCGCCATTTAACTAGTGGCGAGCTCTGGTGGCCCGATGTCGCTTCACGATCTGATGGTGGAGATTAGATCCAAGGAAGGATCCAACGGTCGAGGCGTGGCGCAATTGGACGGCGCTAGTGTGATCTGGAGCGACCCCTCTGATCCAACAACGAATAGGTGCGGTAGAAGAACAGGGAGGAACCTCCGCCTGGGAAAGGTTCCTCTGCTCATATCTCCCTCCTCTGGCGATGATTAAAGCTCCGAGATGGCCCAGAAGGTTCCTGGCGAGGTCATCTACTTGCTAGGAGTTACAGAAAGGGTGGAGGGTCACCAGAGCGCCACCACCAGCTCGGGGAAGATGTGGTGCTCTATGTACCTCCGATGAACCTTGAATACAACTCCTAGCATGTGTTTGCGCGCCTAACCTACACAGGAAGGAAGCACGGCTCGAGGAGGTTCTCCTCGACCAAGGAAGACGCTGTTTGTGCGAAAAGTGAGGTGGGCGGCGAGGTTTCCGATGAGGCGGCGGAGATGAACCTCGATTCGCAGAACCGAGGTGGTCCTGGTTGATTGGATGCGCGTGGGTTAATCGGGAAGCGATGAGGGTTGAGATGGAGGCGAAAGGTACGTCGGAGATGAGATGGGTACGCACGGAGGAGCTCGCTGGAGCTCGACTCCGACGAACTATGGGATGATTGATTAACCCTACTTTGATCAACTAAATCCTAAGCTAATGGCAGGAAATTAGGCCTACGACTAAGAGAAGCAAATTAAATGATAAACGGATAACTCTTATACCTGGAGTAGCCCAGGGAGTAGGGTCACCAGCGACGGGCGGCTGTGGGTGCACCCCTCGCTCCTGAAGCTTGGGCTGGGCTCGAGAACGCTCCTCCTATCACGAGGATCTCTCCTAAATGCTAACCAAAGCTTCTAGATGCACAATGGTGACCACAGTTGGAAGTAGGATCGGAGGTTTTATTTATATACAATCTTAAGCACCCTTATTGATCGGGGAAAATGATAATTTGGGTGTATGTACACGTGATAAAAGTGTATGGCATGTATGTACAATGATCAATGATCATTTCTTGTGATGGGGGTGAAGATGAAAGATGGACGTGGAGGCCGGAGAAAATGGTAGAAATCACGGGAAAACACAGGTCTGCTTCAAATCGGGAGCAGAGGGGGAGTTGACCAGCGGTCAACTTTTGACGTGATCTCATTGGTCCACGTTAGCCGCTACGCGACAAAACAACGAATTTTATTCAAAAATTAATATTTTAAAATAGTAAATGATTTTATTAATTTTAGAAATAAAATAAGAAATTTTTATTTTTAATGTAGTATTTTATTATGATTTTATTTATTTTTTGCTGTATTTTATAGTAGTTAATTTTTATTAGTATATTTATAAGTATATTTGCCTATATTTTGTACATTTTTATTTTTATTTTGTATATTTTATTTTATTATTTTATTCTTTTATTTTATATATTTATAACTTATTTTTGTGAGTACAAATATATTTTTATTTTATTTTTATGATGTTGTATACTTAAATAAATAGATATGAGTATCTTATAGGTATACTTATAGGTATTTTACATGTGTTTTATATACATGATTTTGTGTCGATGTATTTTATTGGGTTTTATTTTGATTAATATACACATATGTTATAAATAATAATTACAAAATTAAAAAAATAAATTTGTAAAAATAATGAATAATGAATAAATTGAACATTTTAATCAGTATAATGTACAATGAGGGTCAAAAACCTAATTTTCACACAGTAACTCCAAAAAATATAAAATCACCACTATTAGATAGCTTGTGAAAAGTTATATACAATTAGAGTGATTTTGATATGTTTTTATTTTTTATTTGAAATATATGGGTCTGGGAAGTTAGGGTTTTGGCTTTTTATTTTGTGTATAAAATGAACACTGTGTATTTTTTTGTACAAACTCAATTTTGTATTTTTATTTACATTATTATCTACAACTTTTATGTACAAAGTTTATTTATTTGATGAATAAATAACAGAGAATAAAATAGGTATCAAAAATGCATGAATAATGAATAAAAGAATTGGGTTTTTATTCTATTTTTGGCCCTTATCTCCCCCTACTTTATTCCTTGTCGACCAACTCAATTCTTGACTTGATCTCGGGGTTTAGGGTCATAAAATATTTCCATTATTTTATTCCTTTTTCTTTTCTTCTCTTTATTCTATAATTTTGGCATTAAACCTTTATTTTATACACAATAAATACAATAAATAGTGAATGCTATTATGCACAAATTAATGCTATTTACATGCATTAGATAGGGGTTTTAAGACCAAAATGATAGAATAAAGGTGATGAAATGGAGATTCATCACCTCTACACCTGGAGGCTCGGTCAGCTGAACCTCCCACAAGCCGCCATGTGGAGCATCGGCATCCTAAGACTCCGTCTCAAGTCCCGAACCTCTTGCGTCACATGCGTAACACGCGTTGTGAGGGTAATTTGCATCTAAGCCCCTGTAAGTTCTAGAAATTATGAAAAGACCCCCGTCAGACAAGTCACGTGCCTTGCGTGCGTGTGTGGGCAAATTGCAGAAAGACCCCTCTGTTTTTTAATATTTGCCGATAAGTCCTCCATGGGCTATTTTGAGAAGAAAATATTTACTTTTATTGCATTTTATCCATTGTATTTAAATTTAGATAACTCTCTCCTTTGAACTCTAATTTTTGCGCACAATATGTCCTTTTAAAGCTATTTTTGTGCTCTTTCATTTTATAAATCTTGTGACTAATCAGAAGCTCATTATGGGTGATTATTATTTGAAGATCTATGTTGACCTATGCAGGTAGATTTATTGACATTTTTACATTTTTTTATATTGAGAAGATATTTGATTTATTCTGCAGGGATTTGATTATTGATATTTAATTTGATGATTAAAAGATATTATTTGAGAAATTAATATGTACAGGGGATTAATCAAGGACAAGTTGTTAAATTTATTGATCATTCATTCAAGATTATGTCGTAGGAAATTTGGAGATCTGACCTCTTTGAAAATTATAATAGATCACTCTTTGTTTGCAGGATTCTTATTCATTGATCAACTATTTTAACTTGCAGCTTAAAATTAAGTTGATAAATCTTTCTAGATTTTAATCTCTTTTGATCTGTTGAAATTCGGATGAGATTGAATTTGATTCGTTCTCTTGTAATTATTGATAATGTTAATTGAGGAATTCATCCCCGCAGGGGCTTAATTAAGGAGGAGACATTAATTCAATTCCCTGACATTTTATATGATTAAGATTTAATTATTTAAGGAATGATTTACAAGGAATTTTGAAGTTAAATATTCATCGATAAAATCATAAAGTGATCTCTTCATTGCTTGATTATCTACTGATTATTCTTTTAGCATGTAGCCTGAACATCAATTGATAAATATTTATTGCATTTATTTCTTTTGATCTGTGATTTTATTTGAGGATTAGTTGATGATTTGAAGTGAGGATTAAAAGGCTATAATCACATATCCTATGTTTCACTATTCCCTCTGTTTCTTTTATTCATTTTGCATTGCATTTTCATCATTGCAGTTCTTTTCTTGTATTTTTACTTTATTTTCTGACTCAGAGATCAATATTGCAATTAATTAATTACTTTGATTAATTAAAATTGTGTAAATAGGAATCATTTGTTTCATGTGTTCGACCTTGGTATACTTACCAAGTACAAATTCTCCACAATATTCAAGAATTGTGGTTTTTGATAGATCACATTTCATCTCCTGCACTACAATTAACGATTATTAAAGAGGTGAAAATCTGCATTCATCAAATGGCGTCGTTGCCCGAGGAACGGCGTATTTTTAGAGTTTTAAATAAATTTCTGTAATTAATTATTATAGGTTTAATTCATGTGTCATTTTTTCTTTATTTGCATTTTATTTTTGCATTTTAATTACCATTTCTCTCTCACTCCAGATACTAACCACAATTCCTCTCTTCGCAGATAACTCGGAGCAAATTTTTGGACAAAAATCATGGATCTGGGAAGAATACTGTTGATTTTATTTTGTGTATGAGAGAGAGTTAGATTAGTTTTATCTTCTGCATCATTTACAAGGACTCTCTCTAAACCATAATTTTTGTGATAATTTAGATTGGACTCTCTATGGTGTGTCGGGTTTGTTTTAACCCCTTCTGTGTGGTTGGGACCCGACTTGAGTGGCGTAGAAATTAGGTGCACATATGGTAGATTAAGTTATTTATATTTACTTGTGCTCGTAATTTTAGGCCACGCCTTTTCACTAACAAGACGCATTAGTAACTCGTTCAATATTATCCCAATTTTAAATCAATTCTTCCCGCTAATAGAACTATATGCTTAGGGCGTTTTCATCTATGCATATCATTTAGTGTAAATTTAATTTCTTGTATTGCATCCTACATGAAGAACGTAAGGAATCACTGTAAGTCTTCTTCTTAACATGCATCATTGAGTTTACGCTTGCATTGACTTTCTTGATCCTCCCTACCTCAGTTTTGCAACTTAGGATTTAAAGGAATAGGGACTGCTCGTTAGGCGTGATTTTTCTGTGCTCACATAAGAATTAAGTGATAAACTTAATCTAACATCGGGACTGCTAATCAAGGTGATTGTAAATAAATTGACCTAAAACTAACACTTGTGTTTAGTGGAGAGAAACCTAGTCATTGTTTGTAGGAAAAAGAACAGCAACTTAGGGTAGAGCCAAAACCTGAGGGCCCCATTCTGACTATTGAATTTAAAAATGACAAGCTACTTTCAGTGAGGGAACTACAATATCCCTTAGTAGATTGGGTGGCTAAAGCACAATGTGCAAGGCATCGTCCTGAAGTAATACGGGTAGTCGTTCTATGATCTGTACTTACACCCATACTGGTTGAAAGTAGATGCAACTAGCTGTATGAATACAGTCCATTCATTATGACACTCTCCTTAATCTTTTCAAAGATTGTTTTATCATTAAATTAAAATTGAAAAGAGAAGTGGCTGAACTCTAACATGCCTTCACAAGTGTCGAGCGGGTAGATTGATGAGTTTGTTTTATGTTTGACTTGTGTGTGTCAAAGTCCTTGTAAGTGTAAGCATATCATGGTTCACAAATCCTTCTCCATCCCTCTTTTGAGAAGATGTCAGTTCATTGGTCTTCATACCCAGACTCCATGGGCCCAATGCACACGACCATGACATGATACCCTTCATTCCAGGGGAACCCTCTCTTTGAAATCGGTCCCCCTCAACCATCATTCTCGCCCACCCCATACACTCCAACCCGTGCCCACACTTCTTCATGGATTTGACTGCTCTCATGTTCTGACTCTCACATGAACACAATAGAGCGAGTATGTTTGAGGATGGAAAATAGAGTAACCTATTTTGACAGAGAAACGTGATCTCCGATTACTATGAACTTCCCACCTTTTGAACCATCCCCTACTCAGGTTGACTTTCTTCCATACTACAACCAGTTTTCCTTCGACAATTCACGAGAAATTTAAAGTCAAGGAAATATGACTCATGACCAAACTACAACTACAATGAATAAATACTACTCTTCTTAGAACTACATGCCAAAGTCATAGCATGTGGAGTACGGTTATTTATCACCAAGTCATGAGATGTTTGAGGATGATATTGCTCAGATCAACCATAGAGAAAATGCTTTAACTGAACAAATATATAATATCATCCGGTCAATGAAGAATCAAGAAGGAAGACCCCACCATGTGAACCACCAATCCATCATGTGATGTACACTTAGACACAACCTCCACTAACCTCTGACAAAGCTACTGACCATCACATCGAAAATATCAAAAAATTTGAAAAATAAGAAATTTAAAAAACTATTTAGTTTTGAAATGGAAGTATTTTGCAAGAGTTTGATCTTAGAACTTCTATTAATAAAATGATAGAATATGTGCCCGATTTTAAGAGATTTGTGAAGAGTCGATTGAACCCTAAAAAGATGGGTAAGAAATGATCAAGGATTGAATATCATGTCATATCAATGGCCGGTTCTTTGGTGATGAATCATAAAATCAAAAGCTGTAAAGTCAAGCGGTTGATTCGGATCACGTGTGAGATTGAGGATTCTATATTTACCCCACATTAAACATCCTCTCAAAGTCCGTCTTTGATAAACTCGAGCTCGTACAACTCAAAAAGATAAAGGTAATTGTTCAACTACCAGATCGATCTACAAAAAGACCGTGAGGAATTGTTTCTGTCGTTGTAAACTTCCACGGTGACAAACACAAAGTGCATTTTATTGTCCTTGACATTGAGCACCATGGATAGTTGTCTGAGTCTCCTATCATTCTAGGAAAGCCATTCTTATCCGTTGCTAAGGCAATTATCGATTGCGAGACTCAGGACATTAGATTCTCGAACACATACAACAATGAACAAGCCCTCAATGTCATGCCCGACCCTGAGACAACCCAACTATGAACCCACAGTCGTGATCAGGACAAGATCACTTCACACGACTAGACCTCTCCTCATGAAACACAGACACAAATTGTAGGAGAAATGCCCGAGAGGCTGACTGTTGGATTGACCTTCGATTCTCACCATACCTCCCACCCTGATACTGCTCCTAAGAGAAAGCAATATTTAGGATCTTATGAGGAATTGGACCATGTTTATGAAGACCGTCACAATTATTTGAATGGTCCAACCTTTGAGTCGACAATCATTCATGAAATACTTGAACCATACAAGGAGTCGACTCAAAAGATAACATCCACATCCCCAACCTCCCTTGCTCGAAGCGTGTTATGACCCTACAAGAATTGGTTGATTTTTTACAGAGATTCATCTGACAAGGACCCCATAAATTTCACACCGATTACTTGTGATAGGGAGAAGAACTCTGACCATCTTCCTCCTAATGCTTCATACAGAAATAAGCCGACCAAGAAGATGACCTCAGAAACCAAGTGATTTCTGAAGAATATTTGTTTGGTCTTGAAGTGGTTCATCAGGTAAGTGCAATAAGTGCAGTTGTAATCAAAGATCACTTACCTCTTGTTGACAATAGTTGGAGATCCTCTACGTATGACTATTATTCTTCTGAGGATAACTCTAACGATGGATGGACCTCTTCATCCTCCCCATCATCACCACCCTCTACATCTCCATACTATGTCCCACCACACTCCCGCAAGAAGGTTCGTCGCAAACCTCCTTGACCATGTACATCCATATCAAATCTACTCGATCTTCCACTTGTAATTACTCAATCATACTTAAGCTAACTTGAGCCTAAGTAGAGGGGGCCAATATAATTGTGTATACATCATTTCTATTCTTTCCTTCTCACCCTCGATCGCCCTAGTTTTTGCTCTTCTGCTATACTTAGGCCCATAAAATCCTAAGTATAGGGGAGCAAGTCGACTTCTTTTTCTTTTCACTCAACTATGCTTGGTACGGGCTATGTCTTCATTTCATTTTGTGCCATGAGGGTATAACACAAGCTAAGTATATGGAGTGTGTATATACTCTATATACTTTATTCTTAGCTCGCTACTTTAATTGTTTCATCAAAAATAGGGTATGGGTATAAGTTGTGTATATTATGTATATAAATTTCTTTGTGTAAATAATACCTGTTTTGAAAACCTTTTGCAAAAATAAGGTGGTGTAACAACTCAAAACCCTTAAAAAAAACTAACTTAAGGTTTTATCCCTGATATTTTCACTATCACTCAAGACTTGAGGAATAAAAGAAACTCGGGGTTTTAAGGTCTTTTGATTCAGAGTTAATCAATCTTAGTCATTAAGGTTTGAGACTTAATAATCCACATTTCCCTAGTTTGAAAGATATGAGCGTTATATTGCACTCAATCTCCACCTTCTAACAATATGATCAACACATCACCTGCACAACTGTATGATTGATGAGATGAGTTGAGATTTCACTTAAGGGACTGGAACTTGAGATTTGAGTCTAGACCTAATTTTATGATACTCAAGGAGGGGATAAAGTCGATAAAAGCTTCATGAAACATGAGTATCATCAAACCCTAACCAGTATGAGAACAAGTTCTTATGTTATCTTTTGATATTGACATGTGTGCCAAGGTATGATGAAACTAAATATTTGTTGATCAGTGTATGCCACCTATTGGTAAAAGCAGTATAGCTAGCCAAAAAGAAAAGAAAAGGAAAGAAATGTTGAAAGAAAAGCTCACTCAATGCAAATTCAAATATTAAGAGCTTACATCAAAGGCGAGCGCTTCCAACCATTTTAAAGCGTCCACTTGGACCAAAGCTAATTAGGCCAAATGAGTCAGGCTAGTACCTCAAAAAGGGCTCTGCATCATAAGTGATACAAGTTTGGGTGTAAGTATATTAGATACTTAAAGAAGGCACACCACGGTGTAGTGCCAGGAAAACAAGTACATACGACTCAATAACTCTCGACAGACACATTGATCAACAAACCAAAAATTACATGTGTTGAGTAATAAGGCACTCGAGAGGATCCTTGTTCCAATGTGAAGGAAAGAAGAAAATATACAAACCTATGTCCTCTATCAACTGGCCTTTCATAACATTTTCAAGTCTGACGAACTACTGAGACGGAAGATTGAATGTAGGAACTGATTTATTCCCTGGTGTTGAGGATTAGATCTTGAGGAGAGTCTCTTAGATCAGGACTTTGGTGAAGTTTTGACTTGACTATCATGATTGCAGAACAAATTAAGCTTCATATTGCTTATATTATATGTATAAACAGAGAATCTGATAATTAGAGGAGTTGGATTCCTTTTAACTAAAGCTTGGTTGAGCTTAGAATTTTAGGACCACTAAAACCATGATTTCTTAACGAGACAAGTCTTGAATTTGCACTTGCACATACATAGATTCAACCTTTTAACTCTCTAAAAAAATGCTTGTGGACAAGCAAAGATCTAAATATATGAATCCATGATTCATCTACCTTATATGGAGATTTTAGTAGAATCCCCTTAATAATTCACTAATTATACCCTTTAAATCAATTTATTAACATTCATTAATTGTGCTAAAATTAGGGTTAACATCTATAATTAAATAATCTTTATTTTTGACCGTGGTTTAGCTTATTATAATTTATGTACACAAATTGATAATTTTAACCTAATTATTTTTCCATTATTTTCCTTTATTAATTAACTAACTTGGCATAAAGAATCAAAATCCATAAAAATCAGAAAATCAAGAGAAAATACAAAAAATACGTCATTATATATTTTATGCATGTTTTATCTTTGTCGATTTTATTTCACAATTTTATAACCTATAAAAAATACATAATTTAGATTAATTATGTATATTGTATATAAGTTAAGCCATTGATCAAAATCAAATTAAACTAAAAAAATTCACAAAATACAAAAATACGGTATTTTATTATATATAGAGTACCTCCAAAAATATTTTTGTACAGTTGACTTTTTTTGACTTTGGGTCATTCCCAAAAGTTGTAGATCTCGTCAAGGCGAACAACTTTCATGTTTACTAATTTTTTATTAGAATTCATTTACTATTTCTTTCTGATTTTTCTTTTAGTTTTAGTTATTTTTATTTTATCTTTATTTAATTTTTATTTTACTCCTTATTTTATTATTTATTTTATTATTTCTTTTATTTTAATTTTTATTAATTTTAATTTTTTATTTTCTTTTCCTCTCTCTTCTTTCCCTTCTCTTCTCTCTCTCTCTCTTCATTTCTTCATCTCCTCTCTCCTCTCTATACTCTCTCTATTCCCCCGCCCAGGTCACATGCTCTACATGTGACCCTACCTTTCTTCGTTCTCTCTCCTAGGCACATGCATTCCCTTCCCTCTCTCCACACGCGCATAGTGCGTGCCTCGACTCCTCCTCCAGCAACAGCTGCCCTCCTCGCTTCCCTCCCTCTGCTCGTAGGCCATTGTGATCCATGTGCCTTCTCCCTCGGTCGTTCACCCACCTCCCCTCGCCACTACACCTTCCCCTCCTATAAAATGCCCCTTCGTCGGCCGTCGTAGGCATCCACCATATCCTATGAGACCGGGGAGAGAGAAAGCTCCAAGGGAGGGTGGTGACAGAACCCCCTCTTCACCGGAAAAGACCTCCTCCCACGGCATGATCCACGACGCTGCATCGTCGTGCTGCTACACATGATCAGGTAGCTTAGCCTCGTTGTGACCGCCACAGCTGAGGCGATCACGAGGAGATCGCCATATCGACTCTGACCTCAGGTACCCCCTTGTCATCCTCTTCTTTTGCCTCGCCTCCGCTCCGACCGCACCTCCACCTCTCCGCTCAGCTTCACTGTACACATGCACCTAACTCCACATTTGTCTCCACTACGAAGCACCACGCTTCCATCGTATCCAAGCTGATGCTTCATCGTCCCTTCACCGTCTCAGCCGCTCGGGCCTCGCCTGGTTAGTTGCCTCCAACTACTTGAACCCCTCGCCCAGTCATCACCGCCCTATGCACACCGTCGCAGCCCTCGCATCCGCCTCAGCTTGATCTAATCCACCGCCACTCCTTGATTGAGCTCCACCGTGCGCCGTTTGCCCACTCCGCCGCTCGATCGTGTGTCGGTCGAGGCTCCCCTGCCGATCGACCATCGGTCTGCTTCTCCCTCACCTCCGACCACCTCACCCTCTCGCCGCCTCAACCTCGGCATGTTGCCATCTATGACATTCCCTCGCCCATAGGAGCCATTGGATCGAGGGCGAGGCCTTGACCTAACGACCCTTAGAAGGCCACATCCCCACCCCAAGCTCCCCTCTACATCGGGAGGCACGGTCAGCCGAACCTCCCACAGGTAGCCACGTAGAGCATCGACGTCTTGACACTCCATCTCCAGCCCCAAACCTCTTGCATCATGTGCGCAGCACACTGTAGGGGTAATTTTCACCTAAGCCCCTACAAGTTCAAGAAATTACGAAAAGACCCCCGCCAGACAAGTCGCGTGCCTCTCATGTGCATGCATGGGCAAATGCAGGAAGAGCCCTACGGTTTTCAATATTTGCACATGAGTCCTCCATGGGCTATTTTGAGAAGAAAATAATTGCTTTTATTGCATTTTAGTCCATGGTATTTAAATTTAGCATAACTCTCTCATTTGAACTCCGATTTTTCACACAATATGTCGTTTTGAAGCTATTTTTGTGCTCTTTCATTTTATATAACTTGTGAACTGATCAGAAGCTTTTTATGGATGATTATTATTTGAGGATATCTATTGACCTAAGCAGGCTTATTTTTTGACATTTTTTAACTATTTTATATTGAGAAGATCATTGATTTATTCTGCAAGGATTTGATTAAAGATATTAATTTGATGATTGAAAATTATTATTTGAGGAATTAATCCGTGCCGGGGATAAATCAAGGAAAAGTTGTTAGATTTATCGATCATTCACTAAGGATTATACCGTAGGAAATTTGGAGATCCGACCTATTTGAAAATTATAATTGGCATCTCTTTGTTTGCAGGATTCTTATTCATTTATCAACTATTTTAACTTGGAGCTTAAATTAAATTGATAAATCTTTTTGGATTTTCATCTCTTTTGATCTGTGGTAATTGATGAATCCATGATTCATCATCTCAATATATTTATCTTAGCTAAATTCCTGAGCAAAATCTCAAATAAATGTCCATAAAATCAATAAATTAATAAAATAACTCTTGTAAATAAAATACACTAATTATTATATATTATATTGTACAAATAAATTAACAATAAAAAGACGCAAAATAAAGGAGTTTTTCACCTGTAAAATAGTCAAAAACATTATGTATTTTTAATAATTTCATTTCAAATCCTTTTTGGTTAATTCTTTCATTAACTTGTTTATAAAATATATATATATAAATATAAAAATACAAAATAAAATTCCTTCAAATAAATACTCCTAGATCCCAAAGAGAAAAAGTCGCAAAGTCCAACTTCCCGGTCAAATTCCGCTCTGTAGAACTCCAAATTCACCAAACTCACTTTTAAAGTTTAGTTAGAAAATTATCTATCCAATGAAAGTGGTTTCATTAAAATCAGAGCTCGTTTGGAAATTTTGGGTTTTGGGACCTAGGTGTACATTGTATATATTGTACATATTTTTTGTTTTCTCATTTTTTATTTTACTTTTCTTAAACTTTCAAAAATAAATCGTTTGTGTTTTATTTTATTTATAGTATTTTATTTTATATTTATGTTGTAAACATCTTTTATTAAAAATACAAAAAAATTAAAATTAGAAAAGTAAAAAAACATGTACATATTGTTTGTCTTAATTTGTAAATTCTCCACTCTCTTTTCTTTTTTATTTTATTTTATTTTATTTTTTAGTAGCCAACTTTTAATTTCTTTTTTTTTATTTTCTCTACTCTAACCTCTCATTCTATCACCAACTTCCATTCAACTCCACCATTTTCCAATACCTTCCCATTCCACTCCATCTCCTCCAGCTTCATTTTTCTCCAACTTCCCATTCTTCTTCTTTATATTCATCTCCTCATCCTCATTTTCCCATCTGCCATTCTTAGAGAAAAAGGAGAGATCTTGGAATGCGGTGTCAGTGACAACGGCTTATCATATGCCTCAAGTGATGACCTCCTTCAGGCGAGATCCGAGGCGACCATCACCGTTGTATCACGAGCTTTTCATTAAGCTCGCATAGGTTCTTCAATTTTTATTTCACCAATCGGATCGAGGCCATGATAAGAGTCCAGCATAGCTGCACCGCAAATCTGGTGAACCTCAGCAGAATACAAAAAAATAGAAAAAACCAACAAGCGGCCTCGCCACCTCCTACCAGCAGGTGATCCATCTTTGTGCAAGAAAGAATTGAGAGCTCCGACCACCCGTCTCGGTGATAGTAAATAATGAAGTAGAGCGATGACTGCTTCCTCTTCGGTGAGATCCATTGCCATTCCAGCCAACATCGCAGCTGCCTCCGCGTGCTGCTCGAGCTCATCACTCGTCGACGATTCGAGCGAGGACCGTGCTTCTTGTGAGCACACCATAGGCGAACGCTTCCATCATAGAAAACTAAAAAAATAAAAACTTTTAAAAAAATCAATTAAATTACAGGAAAAAACAAAAAAATAAAAAAGGCGCCTGACCCCCTACTCCAACGTCGCCCCCCTTCCTTCTCCATCGACGGCGCCGCCGCCGCTCTCCATCCACTGTGTCCTCCACGGTCATCCTATGTGCCTCCATTCAACCGCCGAAGCCGCCCTAAGGTCGTAGCCCCTCCTGCCCGCAGCCGCTCACAGGCCGCAGACCCTCTTGGCCGCAATGCGCCACCTGTAGTTGCGGCACCCTACCACAGCACCTCCGTGCTCCCCACACGTCGTCCTCCACGTCCGCTCGTAGGTCCGCATGACCTCGTCGTCCTCCACGTGCGCGTCGCGGCCCCCTTCACCCGCTACGTGCCCTACCTACAAAAGAAGAAGGTCCCCAATTTTCTTATTTTTTTATTAATGTAAAAATTGCATTGTTTTTATTTTATGTTTCTTTTATTGCATAATCGACCATGTGCTTAGTTTGTCTGTAAATTTTGTTTTCTAAAATTGCACTGATACCCCTATGTTCATGCATTGATTTGAACACCAATTTCGCATCATTTATTTTAATGAAAAATGTCATGATGTTGTGCAACTAATTCTCTAGTATTTTGATATTTATTTGTATTTTTTATCTTTAGGTGATAAATTGAAACTGTTTAAGTGAAATATTACATATTTTACTCAAGTTGTGGTCTTAATTTCATATTTAGCTCACAGTTGCTCCAAATTTCCTAAAAACCAAAGATGATGCTTTGGAAAGTGCTTTAATTAGTGTCCAAATTTCATCTAATTGGATTTCTCTTGTGCCTTGAATAAATTATAGAGTGATTTTAGTAATTGCCATTTATTTAAATCCACATATTATTTCTGTGAAATTCCAACTCTCCTAAATTACTTATATAAATACCTTATTGTGATAATTCGCTCTCTGGATAAATTGACATTGTGGATTTATTAGGAATTAAATACTTGCAGTCACTCTGGTTTCATTAAAAAACCCATAAAAACATATATTATAAAAAATCCAAAAAAATATTGTAGACTTATTGCATCATTTTTAAGTTCCAGTAAAATTTTCATAATTTTTTTGTATTTTGTTTGAGTGGAAAATTGCGTAAAACCCCATAAAAAGTGTGTATTTTTCATTATTGTTGTCTAACCCCTCAAATTCCAAAAAAATATGTTTTGCATTCATTACTGGATTAGGTTTCTAAAAAAATATATAATTTGACTAAATTGAATTAACTTCATATTAAAATTGATTTGATAAAGTTGTGTGCTTTCTTATTAACTTGATTCACCCGCATTTTGCATTGACTTTTCTTTCGCATAAAAAATACAAAAAATATGCATTAGAAACCTAGACCTAAGTTTTTTAAATTAGCTGAAAGTTGTTCCTTTGCCTCCCTTTGTTCGACCCTAGACTTACCCGGGGTATAAATTTTAGCCGAGTACTCTTCACGGAGATCTTTTCTCGATTCTGAACGATTCGTTAAGTACACATATTACAATGAGTGTAAATTATATCACATATTTAGCGAATCCGTCAGATGGGGGATAAGAACGTGGAGATGATCGGAATATGGTCGAAGAAGAGTGGCATGGATACGATGACCAATATTCTGACATCTTTGAAGAGGGATGGGAGAATGGAGTGGATCGAGGAAGAAAGTGTGCAAGTGCACCGAATAACTGATAACGCTTCCCGCTACCCTTGTTAATTCGAGCAAATTAATGTTCAAATTAATTACTAATGTTCGTTGCAGTCGGATAATGAGAGCGGATCAAAAACCACTTTCAATTTTCTTTACAAATTAATTTCGAGTGGCAAAATTTTTTACTTGGAAGTCCAAGGTCGAACTCAGGGAGGCAGCTGTCTCCTTAGGTGAATTTTTAGCAATGTCCAAAGTGTGATTTTCAGGGAATAATATTTTTGGTCTTTTTCGATTTTTTATGCAAGACACATGCAAAATCAGGCCAGTTTTAAAGTTAACTCAGATAAGTGTTCAAATGAAGTCCAAAAATAATGAAACTTGGCCAGATGATGAAATATGATGTAATTAAGCTACCCTATTTTTTTAGAATTTTCTGACACTAAATGAATTAACTATGAATTAAAAAATGAATGCGGGGTGATTTTTGACTAATTAATTTTAGTAAATATCAAATCACAATATTTTTGGGAATAAAAATTATCCTCGATAGATCTAAAGATGAGGAATCCAGGAAAATTATCAGACCTTAATTTTGATGTGAAATGAACCTATTAAAAATATATTAAGGAATTCACCAAATGAATTATTTAGCCTCAAAATGCATGCAATTGAGATGAAATTGTTATACAAGGTGAAGCTAATTATCCTAGATCTAATGTGATTTTTTTAGGAATTTTTGGAGTCACAGAGAAACTACTATTAATTAAAAGGTGAAAATGGGCAAAATATCACATAAATGGACCAATTAATTAATAAAAAAAATTCCACTGATATTACAAAAATATGCACGTGTCACATAATAAGTAGGACAATGTAAGCTACACAATGCAATTTTTCAAACTCAAAAATGAATTAATATGCATGCCTAAATATGCGTGCAAAGACAAGGGTAAGAATGCAATTACAGAAATTTAAATTGCTGGAAATAAAATATGCTGACAAGGACTTTTATGCAATTACCTAGAATGAAGGGGGTAGATGCAAATTTTCCATGGGTCACGTGCTCCTCACGTGAAGTGCGCTTGGCAGGGACTGAAATGCAATATGGAGAACCTTCAGGGGCCTTGGTGCAATTAGCCCAGGAAGCACGTGCAGATCATGTGGGTTCCTGAGGCTCGGAGTACTTCGGCGGCTCGGGACGAGGCTCGGGTGACTCTTGAGGTTCGGGCGTTGGCTCGAAAAAGCTTCGGGGATCCGAGCCTAGAGGTCGGGGAAGAGGCTCGGATCAGGCGATGTGGCGTGATCAAACCCGTATGATCAAGGATGATCCAATGGCAGTTGTCTGATGACGCGTGGCGTGTCTGAGTCCGTCAGATCATTGGTCGATCCAACGATGAAGGGCTCGATCATGAGCTGACGACGTGCCCGACTAGTGACCGTTGGATCTAGATTGATCCAACGGTACCTGGAGCTCAACGATGAGGGCGATGTGGACGACGAAGCGCCGCTGGATCTAGAGGAATCCAACGGCCCTCGGCTGCTTTGGCTGATGGCGACGTGGCATGATCGAGCCCGTAGGATCACGACTGATCCAACGGTTGCGGAATGAGACGTCGTGGAGCGCTTCTGATCGTTCGATCAAGACGATCGAATGGCTGCGGGATGTCGTCCCCAACGGCCCTCCGCCTCCTAAGGCGGAGAGGGGCTGGGCTCCGATGAAGCTGGTGTAGCTCCTCCCCGTCCTCCTGTCGTCGACGAGTGGTGATGGAGGGTATGGAGAAGCTCGGAAGGTGCGTGGCGAGGCTGCGAAGCGTCCGGTCGTCTCAGAGGGGAAGGAGGTGCGCTGGAGCTCGGTGACAGAGGAGCTCGGATGAAGCTCCGACGAGCCTCCGGCCAATCACAGAGAGAGAACCTGCAGGGGGTTAGAAGATAGCCGAAGCACGCGTGGTTTCCGTGGAGTGTTTTGAAGCGAGATGAGAGGCCTATGGCGGAGTGAGGATGGCCGGTGAGCGAGCTCCGCCGAGGTGGCGGAGCTGGGATCGAGCGAAGGTGAAGTGTGGTGTTTGACGAAGCTAAGGATAACGCGAGGATCAGTGCTCCGTCACGGAGCTCAGATGGATGACGGTGGAGCGAGAGGATGGTTGTGGAGGGTGAATTTAATCGGAGAAAAACAAAGAAAAGACAAGAAGGAGATCGGGGGGAGAGTGGAGGATGCTACCTGGGGGATGGAGCTCGGATCTGGGCTCCTGGTCGTCGCTCGAAGGTCGGTAGAGGGCCTGAGCTCACGCTACTCGTCGGAGGAGTTGCAACACGGTGTGGCGACGTCGTGGATCTCGCCGGAGGTGAAGGCTTGTCTTAGCTCAAAGATACACTCAATTGCTGTCACCAATAGATTGCTCTGAGCTCAAGGGTACCTCTCGTAATGGCGGATGGGGAAGAATGTGGCCGGAGGGCAATAATTTATAGGGTGAAGGTGATGGGGTAGCTGGTGATGAGGTGAGGTTCGTGGAAGTCGTGGGGCGAATCTGGGGTTCATCGTGGTGATTGAGGGAGCTGGCGAGGTCGACGGAAGAATGGGCTCCATCAGGGTGGTGTTGGCGGTCGGAGAGGGTGGCAGGAGTGGGGCCGAGAATAGAAAGAGGGCGAGTGTTGCGCGAGGTTGAGAACGTGGGAGAGAGGTAGTCTGGAGGTAGGAGACGAAGTCTCGGCCGTTGGATCTTGCGATCCAACGGCGGAGAAGAGATCACTAAGGATCGGCTTGGATTAGATCTTAGGTGACGCAATCTAAGGGTGTACAAGATGCCACGTGTCGAGTTGTGGGAGCGGCGCTAACGAGCGGTGGGGATCACTTCTGGAGAACAATCGAATGGCTGAGAATACGGATGAAGTGAAAGGTTGAGATGGAATGAATCGGATGGTTCATAAGCTGCCATGTGGCGTACAGAGGAAAAGGCGGCGATGGATGGCTGTGATGCACTCAAGGGAACGATGGGAGGGTCGACGACAGTTGCGGGAATGAGTGGTAGTGATTTGATCTCTCAATGATGATCAGACGGTACACAAAGTGACATGTGGCGTGTTCTAAGTGAGGCGCAAACGAGCGGTGCAGATGAGAAGGGGGCTCTGATCGAAGGGTTGGCGATGATTGCGGAGCTAGCGGCTCAGATGGAGCAGCCCCGAAATGATCGTGGGGTGCGCAAGGCTGCTACGTGGCGAAAGGAGATACAGGCGCTGGCGGATGGTGATGATGAGCCCAGGGGTTTGATCGGACGGTGGGAATAAAGGGCATACTGGAGGTTACTTAGCCGTTGGATTCAAAGAGAAATCCAATGGCCAGAGGCACGGGCGGATGATGCTAAGGCGAGCGGGCCACGTGGCGCAATCAGAGGGCGCCACGTGGCTAGCTGTGAGTGGTTGCAAGAAGAAATGAGTTTAGAGAGAGAAGGAGGCCAAATTTGGAAAAACTCAAAACATGAAAGTTGTAGATCTCGATGAGATCTACAAGTTTCATGTTGATCAAAGATGGAGATGAGGTCAAATATGATACAAAAAATATAGGAATACAAATATACACAGATATAGTATACATAGAGGCCCAAAAACCCAACTTCTTCCTACGAGCTCCGAATTGAATGAAATTAGTCTCATTTTAAAGGTCTTTGAATGTGTATTCATCTGAAAGTGAGTAGACCTATTTTGGAGCTGGTACAAGAGAACTATGGGCCTTCTAAGGACCCGGGATTCTAGGTCTTTATTTGGTGTTTTACAAAGGAGAACTCTGACCTTTATCCCTATATTATTACTAATGGTGTTTTATTCTTGAGGAGATAATAGGTGGATTTTTTACAAGTGGAACTGGCTTCTTATTTAATGCAAATATGAGTGCTAAAATGCAGATATTATGAATGCATGCATGAATGCTAATTATGCACTATAAGGGGAAATATGCTGCTATTACTCGGGAACAAGACTCTATTTTCAACTTTTAGAGTCATGAATCACATATTCATCACCCCCTATACTTAAACCTTGCTCGTCCCCGAGCAACTAAAATGAAATGCAAGAGTGAAATGACTTTGGGTTCCATACCAAGGTCATGAACAAAAGTTGAAAATGGAGCTTGACTCGACCTTTGGATTAATTGTGTGGCGGAACCTTATTGGGACCTGAACTTAAGACCTAACAGACTTTAAGTTCCACAAGTCTTCTATTCAAGACTCCTCAATAGTCAGGTCAGAACAAATCCTCAGACGCAAATTTCTGATGACTATGATTCTTACTTGTACTGTGTAAGTGTAAAATAGCTCTCCACATCAGAAATGGCTAAGAAATAGCCTCCTCTAACAAGGTAACTCTAGTTACCCGGTCCAGTAACTCTTTCCTCTAGGAGCGGGGTATTCCCTTCTAAGTTCAAGTGCGACCAGCTCAAGAGGAGGGGGTTGAGAAAGAATGGACGGTAGCTAGTGTAGCTACCTATCCCAGGATGCCTGACCAGTGTAGCCAAGTCATCCAGTTGCAGACTTCTTGCTAATATACATACTCCGACATGCCCCTTTTTTTCTTTTTTTTCTTTTTTTTGGCCTGTCTTATTTTTTTGGAGTTCTTGCATTTTTTCTTTTTTTTCTTCTTTTTTTTGGAACTATATACAAGGTGCAGCATGTACATCAGGAGTTTTTCCTCTTGAGCCAGTAGATTATCCCTCTTTTGAAGCATTATTGCAACCCACAGCATCCTGTCCTCAGACGTCAACACCACCAGACTAGGTTGAGATGCACTACCCTCCCTAGAGGAGGACGGATGTTTCCACCCGTGTGCTACTCCAAGCTAAAGGATTCTACCTCCTCACCACCTCATCAATGAAGAGCTACGTGCATTGTGCTTGTCCAAGTTAGGTCACTGTCTAAAAGAATCATGCATGTGCACGAGATATTCTACTTAGACTAATCAAGATGACATGTGAACATAGACTTGCGGACTCAAAGAATTAATTCACTTGACCTGAGAAATCTTAACTCCAGTTCCTATAAGGTTCCTCTGAAATTAGGTGGATTAAGGTCAAATCAAGTACATCCTCAATATCTACTCATAATTTGGTTCATATCCCACTAGCTTTTCACCTTGCATATGCAAGATATGTAGATGAGATGCAGATGACATGCTATGTAGATGAATGTAAATGCAAGACTCTTTTTCTTTTTTTTGAATGCAAGGATGATATGCAAGAGTAAATAAGAAGCCTATTTTCTTTTGTTTTTTCTTTTTTTTTGTGTTTTTGTTTTTTTTTTGTGTTTTTATTTTTTCCTCAAAACTTTGGTATACCTCCTATGTTACAACAATTTACAAGAGTTTATAAGTATTATACATATTATACAAGTGTTATACAATATACAAGTATACGTGTATTTTATTTTTTTTCAATTTTTACAAAAGTTTTACAAGTATTATACAAAAAGTATACAAATTTTTTTTCAATTTTTACGCACCCGTAATTATTGCAAAAAATATACAAAAATACGCGAAAATATGCGAAAGTACGAGCTATGGGTAAAGTATATATGTAATATATATACGCCCCCCTATACTTAGCGTGTGCTATGTCCTCAGAGCAAGAAAAGCGAGAAAAAAGACATAGCTCGTGCTAAGCGTAGGAAAGCTAAAATAACAAAAATGTATAGAAGACGTCCCGCCCCCCTATACTTAGGCTCTGGAAGCCTAAGTGTAGAAGAAGATCAAGAATGGGGCGGACGAGGTCAAGAGGAGAAGTGGATGAATGCACAATGCGGGCATCGGTCCCCCCTATACTTAGGCTCAGGTCAGCCTAAGTATAGGACGGAAGTGAGTAAGAGGACCAATGTGATCTGGAGAACGTACAGTGAACAGACTCAGGTGGCTCATCCCCCCTATACCTAGGATTTGGTCATCCTAAGTATAGTTCAAGATAGCGATCAATGAGGCGGGGATGGTTACTAGAGTTGCGGGGAAAAAGGACAGAATGTACAGGAATGATGATATATACAAGTGAGTCGGTCTGAATCTTTCAAGATGCTGCTGATGGCTAGAGCTCACTGCTACAAGGTCTCATACGCGGCTCGAGGTGTATCTGTTGAATTTGTCTCACGCATGAATACAATCTCCTCAACATGGACTAACTGCTCATTGGATTCGACGAAGTGCTTAAACAGTTGTCCGTTCACAAGGAATGTCGGTGTGTCATCTGCGAGGTCTGAGATCTCGACACATCCACTATCATGCACCGTACGGACGACGAATGGGCATGTTCATTTGGACTTCAACTTGCCTTGAAAGATCTTCAGCCTAGCATTAAACAACCATACCTTCTGTCCAGGAACAAAGGTCTTTCGTCTGATATATCTATCATGCCAACGCTTCACCTTGTCCTTGTACACCAAACTGTTGTCATATGCGTGGTTTCTGACTTCCACAAGCTCATTCAGATCCATATCTCTCTGCTTCTGCCCAAGGTGCGTGTTCCAATTGACCTTTTTGATTGCCCATTCTGATTTATGCACTAACTCTGCGGGTAAATGGCACGGCTTTCTGAATACCATTCGGAATGGGGAGGTTCCTAACGGTGTCTTGTAAGCTGTCCTATATGCCCATAGGACCTGATCCAAGATCTGAGACCAGTCCTTCCTGTCTGGGCGGACAAGCTTTTGCAATATAGTTTTCACCTCCTGATTCGACACCTCAACCATACCATTAGTCTGTGGGTGGTAAGGACTCGCAACACGGTATTCGATGCTATAGTCCTTCAGGAGTTTCTTCACCTCCCGATTTACAAAGTGGCTACCCTCGTCTGATATCATCATTTTGGGGATCCCGAACCTAGAGATGATGTATTCTCTGATGAATTTACAGACAGTCCTGCTGTCTGTGGCTCGGGCCGGGATAGCCTCCACCCATCTGGATAGATAATCTACCGCAAGAAGGATGTACTCGAATCCGTGGCTAACAGGGAATGGGCCCATGAAATCGATGCCCCAGGCGTCAAAGACATCAGAAATGATGACTAGCTGCATAGGCATCTCATCCTTGGAACCAACGGTTCCTCCCATTCTCTGACATACTGGGCACGACTTCGCAAAAGTGATAGCATCACGAAACAGAGTCGGCCAGTAAAAGCCACACTAAAGTACCTTCCATGCGGTCCTCTTCTCGGAGTGGTGTCCTCCTGCCTCCAAGCTGTGGCATAAAGAAAGGACACTTTGGTATTCCTCCCGAGGAATACATCGTCTCCAGACACAATCCTATCCTTCAAAGAAAAGGATCGGATCCTCCCAATGGTAGTGTCTAGCATCCAACTTCAGTCGGTCAATGTGGCTCTTGGGCCAATCTTCGGGAACTTTCTTGGAGACAAGATAATTCACGATGTTGGCATACCATGGGAGTGAGTCGACAACAAAAATCGACGCGTCAGGGAAGGAGTCTCGAATAGGTGAATCCTCGGAAGTATTAAGATCTTCGAGACGAGAGAGATGATCGGCTACTACATTCTTCTTTCCAGGTTTATCACGGATGTCCAAATCAAACTCCTGGATAAGTAAAATCCACCGAAGAAGACACGCCTTCGCGTCCTTCTTCTCCATCAAGTATCGCAGTGCCGTGTGGTCAGTGAACACAATTACCTTGGACCCAATTAAGTGAGATATGAACTTGTCCAAGGCAAACACTACCGCAAACATTTCCTTTTCCGTAACTGTATAGTTACGCTGAGCGGTGTCAAGCACTTTGCTTGCGTAGTGGATTGCGAACGGGACGCCATCTCTTCTTTGTCCTAACACAACCCCAACAGCATAGTCTGAGGCATCCGTCATGATCTCAAAAGGTGGAGACCAATCTGGGGCTTGTAGGATAGGTGCATCCATGATCATTCCTTGTAATAGCTTAAAGGCCTCAAGACATTTGTGATCAACAACAAACTCCATGTCTTTGCCTAAAAGCTCAGTTAGCGGTCGGGCAATCTTAGAAAAATCCTTAATGAATCTCCGATAAAATCCGACATGCCCGAGGAACGACCGCAACTGCTTGACGTTGGTTGGTGGCTGGAGTCGTCTGATCGCATCCACCTTGGCAGGATCAACCTCCATTCCTCTCTTGGAGATGACGTGCCCCAACACAATGCCCTCCGTCACCATGAAGTGACTTTTCTCCCAGGAGAGCACCAGATTGACCTCACAACATCGTTCGAGGACTCGGTCCAGATTCCTAAGACAGGAATCGAAGGAATCGTCGTGGACCGAGAAGTTATCCATGAAGACTTCCAGGAATTCGCCAACCATTTAGGCGAATACAGCGATCATGCACCTTTGGAAAGTACCTGGAGCATTGCATAACCCAAAGGGCATGCGCCTGAAAGCATAGGTACCAAAGGGGCATGTGAACGTGGTCTTTTACTGGTCCTCCGGAGCTATGGCTACTTGATTGTAGCCCGAGAACCCATCCAAGAAACAGAATAACTCTTTCCCTGCTAGTCTCTTTAGGATCTTATCAATGAACGGCAGGGGGAAATGATCCTTCTTCGTCGCGGCATTCAAATGTCTGTAATCCACACGGACGCGCCACGACGTGGGCACTCGCGTCACGATCTCCTCTCCGTCCTCATTGGTGGTCGTTTGAATTCCCGAGTTTTTCGGGATCACATGGATTGGGGCCACCCATTTAGAGTTGGAGATGGGATAAATAAAACCCGCGTTGTACCATTTCTCTATCTCCTTCTTCACGACCTCTCGTAAATTTGGATTCAAACGATGTTGGAATTCACGAGAGGGTTTGGCTTCATTCTCCAAGTAGATATAGTGCGAACACAGAGCGGGATTTATCCCGTGGAGATCGGAAATACTCCAGCCTATCACCTTGCTGTTTTTCTCCAGGATCTCTAGCAAGCGAGATTCCTGCTCCTCGGTCAATCGCGAACTGATGATGATCGGAAATTTCTTGTCTTGACCCGCAAGGAAGGCGTATTTCAGTGTTGTGGGTAAAGGTTTGAGCTCAGGTATAGTATGATCGTCTAGGAAATCTGGCTCAATCGAATCTGGCTCGGTGTTGGAAGTGGCTGGATCGTTCTCTGTAATTGCTACCACCAAGTTATTTAACTCTGGAATCGGATCGTCAAAGGTCTCCATACAATCGGCAAAATCCACGTCTGACTCGTCATCCTCATCTTCTGATTGTCCTAAAGAGGGAAGGACTGACAGGCCCAGCTGGGCCTCTAAGTCATCGAAGATGTAGGGCGATGTAAGTTCTGAGTTGTACTCGTCTCTGAGGACCTCGCAAACTGACTCATGCACGCGATCATCTCCGGAGGGGAGGGACGCATCGGTGCTGGCTGGGTTCTGTCTCCATGGCCCAACTGTGTCTACATGATTGCAGTCTACTTCGGTTGAAGAATACTCGATGGTGGATTCGGAATCCGGTCTCTGCCATCTGGTCTGCTTCATCTCGAGTTCCTCATCTCTACCTGGAGTTTGGAACTGGATCTTCCCGATCTTATAATCAAACAAGGTCCGTGTTGTTCTGAGGAAGGGCATGCCTAAGATGATCTGCGAACTGCAGGAGGGCTCTAGATTTCCTAAGAGGTCCGAGATTAAGCTGCCCATAGAGGGTTGTAGGCATCAAGTTAATTGAGGAACCGTTATCTAGGAGAGTGCATGCAAACACGATGTCATCAACATGGCTCACCACATAGTGTGCACCCATATCTCTTCGTTTCCTTGGAAACAAGTTCTTTATTGCACAAGTCGTGGCTACTGACAAAACGTGTTTCTCAACACAGCTTTTGGTCTTCCTGCTAACCCTAGTAGGTGTGCATCTCACCTTAAGGTATTTTTGAAATGCAGGAGTCATCTCCACGTACTTGTCAAAGGGGATTGTGACCTTGATGTGTTTGTTGCAGAATTCTGCCATCTCAGGGTCATCTTTTTGGTTTTTTTAATTTTCTTCTTTCCACCCTTGAGAGCTCGGGGGAAAGGGATTATTGACTCCAACTCATGTTCTGAAACTGAAATATTTTCATTGAAATCTGGAACTGAGTTCTGTACACGACTCAGACTCTTAAACAGACTCGGACTCTAACTCTGACTAAAAGAAAAATGTTGAGACGAAACCGATGATGTGTCTTCCGTGACTTCTTGACGATCCTCCTCAGATGGAGGTGCGGGCTCTTCATCGGTTCCGTTGGACTCTCTGTTGATGTGGGATTGCTGCTTCGAGGACCCAGACGTCCTCCTCTCCTGCCGGTGGTGATGGTGGTGCTGCTCCTCTTCTTCCTCCAAGTTCTCCTCAAGTAGAGACTTGGCAGCTCCTTCCTTCGGTGCCCGTGCCCGATCAGGTATGGTCATGGTCCTTCCGCTCCTGAGGGACATATGATTCACATTATCATACGAAAGGATCTCATGTTCAGATAAATAAATATCTGAATAATATACCTGATCACGAAGTCGGTTCTGGCCATGGGTTAAGCTATACGGGTTGGCCTGAACCTGTGCGGGAATTGGGGTCTTTGGTGCCATCTGTTGATCCTGGGTACGAGAGACACGATTCAGATCGGTTCTCATATACAGATAGTCATTCTGGATCTGTTGGACCCTATCAGACAAGGTTTGGGTCGCCAAGGTGAGGGACTCCAATTCGGTGGGCTGGGCTGGCTGATGCTGACTTGCGGATGAGGTCCTGTACTGGCCCTGCTGGCCATGCCGATACTGATGTTGCTGGTGGGACGGTGCCTGACCCTGCTGAAATGTGTGTTGCTACTGCTGGTGCTGCTGAGGCTGGTACCCTTGTTCGGACCTGGACTGAACAAAGCGCGGTACGGGGACGGAGATGGTTCCTTGGTAAGCTGGGGCAGGTCGGTGAGGCTGACCGTTCCCCATCCCCGACTGTCTGTTGACGGGGTCACGTCTGTACCACAACCCGTTGATCTTGAACACCTGCGGAGGCTCCTCGTATACGGTCTCCACTTGCGGGGGTGCATGTTGGTCCTGCTGGGTGTAAGTCCGATCCTCCACCCAGCCGCTCTGAGGCCCCGGTGCCTGTTCCTGTACAAGATGGACTCTGTGCACAGGTGCGGGTAGTGCAGAAGGGGCAGGTAGCTTCATCTTAGCTACCTTCTCAGTAAGTTCCTCCACTTGCTTCGGTAGACGTGAGAGAGACTCAAGGTCAGTGACCCTCTTGTGGATCTGCTCGACCATGGTTAACTTATCAGAAATCATCCCTATACTGGGAATGAGGTTCTCGGTCAGATCCGCTACAGTCCTCCGGGTTGTCTCGTTGGATAGGATTGAGGGAGACAACTGATAGGCCCTGGTGGCCTGCGACATGCCGGTTTCCGCCATCTGCTCTAGGATCTTCCATACAGCATTCTCATTCTTATTCAGACAGCTTCCTCCACAGGCAGCACTGACTAACCCCTGCATCTCCGGGGTTAAACCACAAAACAAGGTCTGGACTAAGATCGCCTTAGAAATGCCGTGGCAGGGACATTTCTGAACTAAGTCATTGAACCTATCCCAGGCATCATGGAATGGTTCACTGGGTCCCTGGGAGAAACTGGCGATCTTTGTTCTCATTTGGTTAGTCCTACTGAGAGGGTAGAACTTCTTCAGAAATAAGTCTTTGAACTGCATCCAGGTTGTGCATATCACCCCTAGATTTTTCAGCCAAGGTACTGCCTTATCTCCTAAGGCAAATGGGGTGGCCTTCAGTCTAATGTAGTCCTGCCCAATGCTAGTATGGCTAAGGTTGTTGCAAACTAGCTCGAAGTCTCGGAGGAAGGCATATGGTTCTTCATGGGCATTTCCGTTGAACTTCAGTAGCAGGCTAAGGAAGTGGGGCTTGAGCTCAAATGCTTCGGCGGGAATCGCTGGTGCCAACCAACTTTGTATCTCATTCTCCGCTGGGTTGTAGGCATCAACCATTGGTCGGTCGATTCCTCCTGCTGCAATAATCTGTCCCATTCTAGCCGTGAGATCTGCATTTTGTTGTTCGGCTGTGGCAATTCAATTAAGAATTTGTCATAATGGGTCCTCATCCAGTGGTGGCTGCTTAGGCGGCATCTTATCCTCTAGTCCTGGGTATGAAACAAGGTTGGTGTCAGAGGACAAATCAAGGAAGGGATTCTTACTGAGGCGATGGTCTTCCTCGGTAAGCTCAGAGGAGAGGAAAGGGTTGGTTTGAGAGTAACCACCCTGGGTGTGAGGGAACCAGCACTCAAGAGGGTCATGAGTCTTGGGTGGTCCAAGGTGCGCTTGGGCCGATGAAGAGGAGTTTCGTGGGGGGGCTCAAAGAGAGATTGGTGAATAAAGAGCCGATATCCCCCTAGTCACTCATCTTGATTTGACGAGAAGAAATGGGAGTTCTAAGTGAAGATAGGATTTTACTCCTACATGAAGCAAACAATTCAATCCAAGACCTTGGGTTCACTCTCAACACAGTGAAGGACCCGAAACCGAGTCCAATTAATCTTGTTAATTTTAAGTGTGATTTTTCAAGCAAGATAGCAAGGATTACGCGGCCTAGAGGGAAGTCGGCTCAGAGCCAGATGCGTCTTCCCTGTTTAACCAGTCGCCTAAGATACCGCCGGTCCTTCCTTTCTTCGCTCCTATCCCAAGTTGATGGGTTCAAAGACCTGCCCCTATCTACCTGCAAGCAGGCGGAGGCTGACAAGGCCGAAACTTCACCCCAGGGGGTTACTGGCAACTTGTCGCGAAGTACCACAATTTCACCCCTATCTACCTGAGACAGGCGGAGGCTACTTGGTACTAGTCAGTGAACCTTAAAAATTCAACTTGTGATATTTGCTAGGATTAGTCGGAACGTGATATGGAAGGCGGGGATTTGGGCTCTCCTTAAGGTGTTCACACACACTCAAGTACCCTCACTCATCCTGAAAACAAGGTCAGGGATTAGTCTCCCGCAAATAGATTTTCCAAATTTTATTTTTTTGGTCAATAATGTTAGCAGTCTCGGTTTTAAGTTTAGTTCTCACTTGTTAGTCCAACCACACAGCATGCCTATTGTCCAGTCCCAATTTCCGTTTAAATTAAGTGTAAAAAATAGAGGGGAAAATCGAGAAAAGCTTATGCACGAAAAACGATGATGTGTATGCTGAGTTAAGAAGACTTACAGTGATCCCTTCGCTTTTTATGTAGGATGCAAAACAGAATTGAAAACTTTACACTACATGCATATGCAAGCGACAAAATCCGCTCCTAGACAAGCAGTTCTATTAGTGAGTGAAGCACAGGTTGATTTGACTAGTTCTGTGGCCTAGGTGCGTCTTTTAAGTGTAATGTGTGGTCCTACAAACAGGCACAAGCAAATCCTAGAGTGGATCGAGGAGCCGCTAGTGCAAGCCTAAATTACCATTCAAACCACACAGCACACGGGGACACTGTTTCACTATCTTTACAGACGCGAGAACCCAAATGGGAACCGCTGGAAATGATGCGAAAAAATAAAGAAATAAAATAAAAATACAAATTCTCTCAAATTACTCAAATCATTAAAATACCGAATCTTCGAAGCGTCTTCGACTCCTCGCGTTCCTCGCACAGAAATAAATTGAGGTCAGAGAATGATACAAAAAAATGCAAAAATTAAAAGACAGAAAATATTCACAAGAAAACCAGGGGTCAGACTACTCGGGGATAGAAAATCAAACAGTCAGAAATTACTGCAAATTAACCTAAGCCGTGCCTCCCCGGCAACGGTGCCATTTTGATAACGCTTCCCGCTACCCTTGTTAATTCGAGCAAATTAATGCCCAAATTAATTACTAATGTTCGTTGCAGTCAGATAATGAGAGCGGATCAAAAACTACTTTCAATTTTTTTTACAAATTAATTTCGAGTGGCAAATTTTTTTACTTGGAAGTCCAAGGTCAAACTCAGGGAAGCAGTTGTCTCCTTAGGTGAATTTTTAGCAATGTCCAAAGTGTGATTTTCATGGAATAATTTTTTTGGTCTTTTCGATTTTTTATGCAAGACACATGCAAAATCAGGCCAGTTTTAAAGTTAACTCAGATAAGTGTTCAAATGAAGTCCAAAAATAATGAAACTTGATCAGATGATGAAATATGATGTAATTAAGCTACCCTATTTTTTTAGAATTTTCTTACACTAAATGAATTAACTATGAATTAAAAATGAATGCAGGGTGATTTTTGACTAATTTAATTTTAATAAATATCAAATCACAATATTTTTGGGAATAAAAATTATCCTAGATAGATCTAAAGATGAGGAATCCAGGAAAATTATCAGACCTTAATTTTGATGTGAAATGAACTTATTAAAAATAAATTAACGAATTCACCAAATGAATTATTTAGGCCTCGAAATGCGTGCAATTTAGATGAAATTTTTTATGTAAGGTGAAGCTAATTATCCTAGATCTCATGTGATTTTTTTAGGAATGTTTGGAGTCACAGAGAAATTAGTATTAATTAAAAGATGAAATTGGGCAAAATATCACATAAATGGACCAATTAATTAATAAAAAATTCCACTGATATTACAAAAATATGGCACGTGTCACATAATAAGTAGGACAATGTAAGCTACACAATGCAATTTTTCAAACTCAAAAATGAATTAATATGCATGCCTAAATATGCGTGCAAAGACAAGGGTAAGAATGCAATTACAGAAATTTAAATTGCTGGAAATAAAATATGCTGACAAGGACTTTTATGCAATTACCTAGAATGCAAGGGGGTAGATGCAAATTTTCCATGGGTCACGTGCTCCTCACGTGAAGTGCGCCTAGCAGGGACTAAAATGCAATATGGAGAACCTTCAGGGACCTTGGTGCAGTTAGCCCAGGAAGCACGTGCAGATCACGTGGGTTCTTGAGGCTCGGAGTACTTCGGTGGCTCGAGACGAGGCTCGGGAGACTCTGGAGGCTCGGGTGTTGGCTCGGAAAAGCTTCGGGGATCCGAGCCTAGAGGTCGGGGAAGAGGCTCGGATCGGGCGACGTGGCGTGATCAAGCCCGTATGATCAAGGATGATCCAATGGCAGCTGTCTGATGACGCGTGCCGTGTCTGAGTCCGTCAGATCATTGGTCGATCCAACGGTGAGGGGCTCGATCCTGAGGTGACGACGTGTCTGCCTAGTGACCGTTGGATCTAGATTGATCCAACGATACCTGGAGCTTGACGATGAGGGCGACGTGGACGATAAAGCGCTGCTGGATCTAGAGGAATCCAACGGCCCTCGGCTGCTTTGGCTGATGGCGATGCGGCGTGATCGAGCCCGTAGGATCACGGCTGATCCAACAGTTGCGGAATGAGACGTCGTGGAGCGCTTCTGATCGTTCGATCAAGACGATCGAATGGTTGTGGGATGTCATCCCCAATGGCCCTCCGCCTCCTGCGGCAGAGAGGGGCTGTGCTCCGATGAAGCTGGTGTAGCTCCTCCCCGTCCTCCTGTCGTCGACGAGTGGTGATGGAGGGTCTGGAGAAGCTCGGAAGGTGCGTGGCGAGGCGGCGAAGCGTCCGATCGTCTCAGAGGGGAAGGAGGTGCGCTGGAGCTCGGTGACGGAGGATCTCAGATGAAGCTCTGACGAGCCTCCGGCCAATCACAGAGAGAGCACCTGCAAGGGGTTAGAAGATAGCCGAAGCACGCGTGGTTTCCGTGGAGTGTTTTGAAGCGAGTTGAGAGGCCTATGGCGGAGTGAGGATGGCCGGTGAGCGAGCTCCATCGAGGTGACGGAGCTGGGATCGAGCGAAGGTGAAGTGTGGTGTTTGACGAAGCTAAGGATAATGCGAGGATCAGTGCTCCGTCGCGGAGCTCAGATGGATGACGGTGGAGCGAGAAGATGGTTGTGGAGGGTGAATTTAATCGGAGAAAAACAAAGAAAAGACAAGAAGGAGATCGGGAGGAGAGTGGAGGATGCTACCTGGGGGGTGGAGCTCGGATCTGGGCTCCTGGTCGTCGCTCGAAGGTCGGTAGAGGGCCTGAGCTCACGCAACTCGTCGGAGGAGTTGTAACACGGCGTGGCGACGTCGTGGATCTCACCGGAGGTGAAGGCTTGTCTTAGCTCGGAGATACACTCAATTGCTGTCACCAATAGATTGCTCTGAGCTCAAGGGTACCTCTTGTAATGGCGGATGGGGAAGAATGTGGCCGGAGGACAATGATTTTTAGGGTGAAGGTGATGGGGTAGCTAGTGACGAGGTGAGGTTCGTGGAAGTCGTGGGGCGAATCTGGGGTTCATCGTGGTGATTGAGGGAGCTGGCGAGGTCGAGGGAAGAATGGGCTCCATCGGGGTGGTGTTGGCGGTCGGAGAGGGTGGCTGGAGTGGGGCCGAGAATAGAAAGGGGGAAAGTGTTGCGTGAGGCTCAGAACGTGGGAGAGAGGTAGTCTGGACGTAGGAGACGAAGTCTCGGCCGTTGGATCTTGCGATCCAACGGAGGAGAAGAGATCGCTAAGGATCGGCTTGGATTAGATCTTAGGTGACATAATCTAAGGGTGTACAAGATGCCACGTGTCGAGTTGTGGGAGCGGCGCTAACAAGCGGTGGGGATCACTTCTGGAGAACAATCGAATGGCTGAGAATACAGATGAAGTGAAAGGTTGTGATGGAATAGATCGGATGGTTCATAAGCTACCATGTGGCACACGGAGGAAAAGGCGGCGACGGATGGCTGTGATGCACTCAAGGGAACGATCGGAGGGTCGACGACAGTTGCAGGAATGAGTGGTAGTGATTTGATCTCCCAATGATGATCAGACGGCACACAAAGTGACACGTGGCGTGTTCTGAGTGAGGCGCGAACGAGCGGTGCAGATGAGAAGGGGGCTCTGATCGAAGGGTTGGCGATGATTGCGGAGCTAGCGGCTCAGATGGAGCAGCCCCGAAATGATCGTGGGGTGCGCAAGGCTGCTACGTGGCGAAAGGAGATACATGCGCTGGCGGATGGTGATGATGAGCCCAGGGGTTTGATCGGACGGTGGGAATAAAGGGCGTACATGGAGGTTACTTAGTCGTTGGATTCAAAGAGAAATCCAATGGCCAGAGGCACGGGCGGATGATGCTAAGGGGAGCGGGTCGTGTGGCACAATCAAAGGGCGCCACGTGGCCAGCTGTGAGTGGCTGCGAGAAGAAATGAGTTTAGAGAGAGAAGGAGGCTAAATTTGGAAGAACTCAAAACATGAAAGTTGTAGATCTCGATGAGATCTATAAGTTTCATGTTGACTAAAGACGGAGATGAGGTCAAATATGATACAAAAAATACAGGAATACAAATATACACAGATATAGTATACATAGAGGCCCAAAAATCCAACTTCTTCCTACGAGCTCCGAATTGAATGAAATTAGTCTCATTTTAAAGGTCTTTGAATGTGTATTCATCTGAAAGTGAGTAGATCTATTTTGGAGCTGGTACAAGAGAACTATGGGCCTTCTAAGGACCCGGGATTCTAGGTCTTTATTTGGTGTTTTACAAAGGAGAACTCTGACCTTTATCCCTATATTATTACTAATGGTGTTTTATTCTTGAGGAGATAATAGGTGGATTTTTTTACAAGTGGAACTGGCTTCTTATTTAATGCAAATATGAGTGCTAAAATGCAGATATTATGAACGCATACATGAATGCTAATTATGCACTATAAGGGGAAATATGCTGCTATTTACTCGGGAACAAGACTCTATTTTCAACTTTTAGAGTCATGAATCACAGATTCATCAATAACACACAAACAGACAAACACAAGAACAAACCCCGAGTTCACCTACTCAACACAGTGATGGTCTCAAGAGTCCGACCATTTATCTTTTCAAATTTAATTAGGTGATAAATCAATATACACATCCAATTACACAAGGCTTATAAGTAGGTTTTGGGCACTATCTTAGGGATGCATCATCACCTCTCAACGATCACAATAACACATGCATAATGAGGGTTCTGCTCTCCCAAAAACAAATGTTAATTTTAATCAGTTTTTTTGGTCAACTCTGATTAGCAGTCCCGATTTTAAGTTTGGTTATCATTTGATTAATCCACCAAATAAGACACGCCTAACGATCAGTCCCGATTTCCTTTTAACCTAAGTTTCAAGACCAAGGGGAAGGGAGTCGAGAAAAACCAATGCAAATAGTGAAATCAATGATGCATGCCCAGTTCAAAAGACTTACAGTGATCCTCATGCTCTACATGCGGGATGAAATGCAAAACTAAAATTTTATACTATATGAGATGCAAACAAGAAAACCGTTCCTAGACCGACAGTTCTACTAGCGAATGATGAACAATTTAATTTGGACTAATAGCTCTGCGGTCTAAGTGCATCTTGTTGAATGTGATATGTGGTCCTAAAGATTACGAGCACAAGCAAGAAAAATAATATAGTAAAAATGCTCTAAGAGCCGCGAGTGCAAGTCCTATTCTACGTCAAGCAACCACACGATCACGAACGGGTCAAATGTTCAGTCCTGATACAAGCGCGAGCTCTCAAACAAGAGCCGCTATAAAGAGAAAATTACCTAATTTATTACAATACAATAATTACAAGAATTTACAAAAAAATGCTCTCAAAATAAATTAAATTTCCTTGATCTTCAACAGTTGGCGCGTGTCACGTCCGTCGGCCTCCGATGCACTCCAAGTCCATTGGGTCCTCGCAAGGAAAATAAAATTTATATTAGAGAAATAAACAATAAAATATATACAAAATGAGCAAAAAAATAATTGAAAAAATGGAATAATTACAAGATGGCTCGGGGGTCAGACTACCCGAGTAAGAGAAAACCTAAATCAATTTTTCTAAATAAAACCCTAAGTTTTTTTCCTCCCCAGCAACGATGCCACCTAGAAGATCCGCTAAATACGTGATATAACTCATACTCGTTGTAATATGGGTATTTAGTGAATCGTTCAGAACCGAGAAAAGATCTCCGCGAAGAGTACTCGACTTAAATTTATATCCTGGGCAAGTCTGGGGTCGAACACAAGGAGGCAAAGGAAAAACTTTGGGTTAATTCAGAAAACTTAGGTCTAGGTTTCCCGTGCAGATATTTTTTACTTTTTTATGCAAAAGCAAAGACAATGCAAAATGCGGGTGAATCAAGTTAATAAGAAAGCACACAACTTAGCCAAATTAATTTTAATGTGAAATTAAATTAATTTAGATAAAAATTATATATTTTTTCTAGAAACCTAATCTGATGATGAATGCAAACACATTTTTTTGGAATCTACGGGTTAATATGCAACAAAGAAAAATTCACACTTTTTTGAGTTTTTATGTATTTTTTTCACACAAACAGAATGCAAAAATTTAAAAAAAAAACTAAAAATGATGCCTTGAAAATTAAATTATTGTCTAAACTTCATCTAAATTGGAGTTGTCGTGTGTCTTTAATAAATTATAGAGTGATTTTAGTAATTGATTTTCAATTACATCCACACACATTATTTTTTTGAAATTCTAACTCTCCTGGATTACTTATATAAATACCTTGTTGTGATAATTCGCTCTCTGGATAAATTGACATTATGGATTTATTAGGAATTAAATACTCAATGCCACTGTATTTTCATTAAAAAATCCATAAAAAATCATATATTGTTGATAAATTTCAAAAAAAATATTGTGGCCTCATTTCATCATGTTTAAGTTCTAGTAAAATTTTCATAATTTTTGCATTCTGTTTGTGTGAAAAATTACGTAAAAGCCCCAAAAAGTATGTATTTTTCTTTGTTGTATTTTAACCTGTAAAATTCTAAAAAAAAGTGGTTTTGCATTCATCACTGGATTAGGTTTCCAGAAAAAAATATAATTTAGCTAAATAAAATTAATTTCACATTAAAATTAATTTGGCTAAGTCATGTGTTTTCTTATTAATTTAATTCACCTGTATTTTGCATTCGTATTTATTTTTGCATTAAAAAATATTAAAAAAATCCGAATTGGAATCCTAGAGCTAAATTTTCTGATTTTACCTAAAGTTGTTTCTTTGCCTCCCTCTGTTCGACCCCGGACTTGCCCGGAATATAAATTTAAGCTGAGTCCTCTTCACATAGACATTCTATTCGGTTTTGAACGATTCGCTAGGTACCTGCATTACAACGAGTACAAATTATATCATGTATTTAGCGATCCATCAGTAATTTTTTAGGGGACTGAATTTGATTCATTCTCTTGTAATTATTGATAACACTAATTGAGGAATTCATCTCCGTAGGGGCTTAATTAAGAGGAGACATTAATTCAATTCCCCAACATTTTATATGGGTAAGATTTAATTTATTTGAGAAAAAATTTGTAGGGATTTTGAAGTAAAATATTCATCGATAAAACCATCAAGTGATCTCTTTATTGTAGGATTATCCATTAATTATTCTTTTGGTCTGCTGCCTGAACATCAATTGATAAATATTTCTTGAATTTGTTTCTTTTGATATGTGATTTTTTTAGGATTAATTGATGATTTGAAGGGAAGATTAAAAAGATATAATCACAGATCATGTGCTTCACTATTCCCTCTGTTTCTTTTGTTCACATTGCATTGCATTTTCATCATCAGATTTCTTTTCTTGTATTTTTACTTTATTTTCTGACTCAGAGATCAATATTGCAATTGATTAAATATTTTGATTAATTTAAAATTGTGTAACTAGAAATTGTCTATTCCTTGTGCTTGACCTTGGTATACTTACCAAGTACAAATTCTCCACAATATTCAAGAATTGTGCTTTTTGGTAGATCACTTTTCATCTCCTATACTACAATTAACAACTATTAAAGAGCTGGAAATCCACGTTCATCATTGATGTGCAACGGAAGCAGTTCGAGATGGGGGTCTTGATGATGGACAAAGGTCAAAGCGAGGAGAACTCTCTTCCTCCTCCCTTCACTACTACAGGTGGCTCATTGATGGTTCAAGTGTGGATGGAAAATAATTTGAAGGAGAAACTACACTTCTGGTGTATCTCCTCAAACATCTGCAAAGGGAAAAAGAATTTGCTCGAGGTATGATTCCTCATCTTGGAGATTAAGATGTATGTCAGAGAATGTGAAGGGAATGTGCTATGGTAGTTGGTTCTGGATTCATATCTTGAGTCATTCAACCATGAGTTAGCGAAGGTTGAGAGATTCTGATCGAGAAGATGGAGAAGCAGGGGATCCTAAAGTGGCAGCGCTGTGTCGAATTTTAGGGGTATTGTTGAGGGGAATGAAGGAGAGTTTGGGTTTGATTCTATTTTTAGGGAGAAGATGAAGTTTGGAGATAGATGTGTAGCAGAGAACAAGTAATAGAAAGAAAATCAAAGAATATGAGGGAAAAGGAGAAAGAAGGGGAATATGAGACTACATGGTGGGTTTTAATTCATTGCCTAGGGAAGAACTTGGTTGATTCTCGATCTTCGCTCGATGTAGGGGATGTTGCCTTCAGAGCTTGGGTAGTTGGGATGAGATCGAAGCTGCAATAGAAGGATCGAACTTTCTAAATCTTTCCAAAGACAACGACTAGTCGTTGCTCTATCGGTGGGTCGTAATCGTTGTCACTGATGCGACTGGGAGTTTGAGCTCTATCTCAAGGGAAAACGGTAGATCCGAAACCAAGAGTGAGGTGACAAGGGTTTTGATTTGGGGTTCCATGAGATTCGAAGGTGGTAGGAGCCACGAGTCTTTTGGAGGAGGCGAGGCTTGGTCGTGGGGTTGCCGAGGGTAGAGAGATGGAGTGGTGAGGCTTGCGGAGGGGGTCGACGCATGTGTTAGTGGTGGAGGCGTGGGGATCAGCTGAGAGAGGCGAATGAAGGAGACAAGTTCTCGCATGTTCTATCGGTCGAGATCAAACTACCAAGAACATGAAAGTGGCCAAGGGGAAAAAAGAAAAATGAAATATCATGTGATTGTATGAAGGGAGCTTCATCTAACGACCTAAAACGAAGGAGGCTAAGGGGCTTAAGTGGAGTGGCATGTGGCAGCTCCAACCAAAATTCAAAAAATAAAATAATAGAAAACCAAAATAAAACATGAAATGAAATCAAATCGAAAATTTTCTTCAGAAAGTTGTTCGTCTCGATGAATCTACAACTTTCATGAAGGGTCCAAGACTAAAACACATCTGTGCAAACTCATTTTTTGGTGGCACTTTATGTGTATTAAATAACCTATTTCTACATTTGCAATTTTTGTGAGTTTTAATTAAGATAAAATATAAAAGAAAATCAACTAAAATACGAGAGATGTATTTGCATCTAATCTATATTTTTCGGTATTTTTAATACTCAAGAAAATAAAGAAATAAAATAAAAGTGATATGTGTACATAGAGTATATAAAGACTCACATCACCCTTATTTATTTTATTTTTGTATTATTTTGGAATTAGTTTTTTACATAATTTATTAAAATGTAAGTCAAAGAAAAAAATGAAGATGAGACAAATTAAAAAGAGTTGATTATGTATGTAAAATGATAAGTCAAAATTAGTAAGTATGTACAATACATAATATGGTCCCTAAATCCAAATTCACGTATGAAGTCCTATTCTTTTGAATTTGATCTAGACTTATAGGTATTTGAATTCAAAAGTGAGTACGGGTTCATATGAGACTGTATGTGATAGATATTTGACTTTACGATTTTTTATCTCAGAGTTAGGGGTTGATTTTATTTCACATATATACATGTTATTATTTTCTGTTATTTTCATTTGTAAATGTTAGTGATATGTGCAATGTGGAGTTGATTTTATTTACATTTTGAGTTAGTATAAAATAATTAAAAATATGCATGGTCTGGTCAATATACATGTGGAAATTTACACAAATAAGATTGGGCTTTATTAGAAATTTTATATACAATAATTATCCCTAATTATATACAACATATCAATTATTTATTTATGTATTTTAAGGAGTTTATTGATTGAGTTATCTTGGGAGTGAAGTCTATGGGAAAAGCCTTAAGCGCATCACAGAAGCGTGAAGATCGCATCCAGTGCGATCGGGAGTGACTAGTCATAATAATTGCTCGGGCAGTAGAATTTTAAAAAAAAATAAAGAGATGAAATCACGTGATTCGAGAACACTTATAGAATCGTTTCATCATAACCACAAACAAAATATAGGATTACCTCTTGAAGCGTGGTTGTGATCGTTGTCTCTAAAGGAAGAGATCGTCTGTCTTAAGTCCGACCCGATGGAGGATAAGCTTGTGAGCGCATTGGTGAAACACATGCTTCTCGCAATCCAAGATGAAGATCCAAGAAATGTATCTCCTGATTTTATTTCATGAAATCCGAAGTCTTCTTCACTTTAGATTGTCTTCTTCAAGTTTTTATCATTAAGATTCTCATTTGGTCACTGGGAGTTGGTATCGATCATGTGCTTTCCAAAAGCATATATCATACCTACAAGATCTTTTCATGCTTCCAAAGCAAGACGACCACTCATGGAATTTGATTGGACCCAATCCCTCATGAGTGAGCTCATGTCTTCTGGTTGAGTAGTGAATATGCATGATCTCTTTGAGAGATCGTATTACTCATATGCCCTCATACGCATACCAGCTTGCAAGTGTATAGACCTTGATTAGATCATCAACCTATCAGTTTGCCAAATATACATATTCAGACATATAGCAATACATATGTCTACGGTGAGAGGATGCATGCATATATCATGACAGTATACAACATGGGTCTTGGTTATCTCGGTCTCGTTAAGTCAACTCTTTGACCTAACTTTTTTGACACCTCCGAATCTATATTCCTATGCAGAGGGTCTGCATCAAGAGGTCGATCAGATATCAGCCTTTAGATAAGGATTGCCATCTCCTTCTCAGACTTGAGATCATCTCTTAACAATCATTTGACAGTGCTTGATGAGTCCTCAATCTAACTCTTTAGATATCATCCAACCACCAGCCTCTATGATTCAACATTTGAATCAACAGTTGTATGATCATTAAGATGACCACGGTACATAACCCTAATTGTACTAAGGGACTTATTATGTAAATTAGTTACTCTTTATTTCAGATTAAGGAGTGAACTACAATAATATTTATTGCATAATGACTTGTCAAGGGCTCACTTGGCCAACATGGAGATGGCATAATTAATAAGGTAGATGAATCGTGGATTCATCACCACCCACACCCATCGATCGGTATCCGTTCTGGATAGCAAAACTAACACAACATCCCATTCCATCTAGATCCTCTCCAACTCCTACTTCCATTCCTCCCATCTCCACCTCCCCACATCATTGCTCCTTACATAAAAAGCCCTAGAGTCCTCGCATGTTGTCTTTCGCATCGCCTACTTATGCCCTCCTTGATCCTTTTTCTTCTCCTCATCCACTACTATGCAATCTCCCCCTTATGCCCTTAGTGTTCCTTTCTCTCGCTAGAGTGCCATGTTGACTCATTGCCCTCCACCCCCCTCCCCACCTGCATATCAGTGCCTTCCACCTCTTTTTTGCGCTTGGTAAATTCATTTACACATGAAAATAGTTGCTACAACTGCGCCTGCCTCTTATGATTCCCTAGGGAGACCCATGACCTCGTATGACTCGACAATGCATCGCCGCTCGATGGCGACGACACCATGCCCTATTGTATCTCATATAACGATGTAACAAGATTCGGCACCTGCTCCACCACATTGCAAATTGCGAGGATAGTGAAGGACACGTACGAGAAGGTGGGGGAGTGAGGGGAGGTGGTTGATTATGTGGGACAACAATATAATATTCTTCATGGAGAACGTGGTGGGATTCTAGAGCGGTATGATAATCGAGGATTGTACTACATTAATGGGTCATTGAAGAATGTTGAGTAAGACGTGATGCACTCTTATATGATGACATTCAGGGAGGGAGTTCTATGATGAGCTTACCGACAACGAGGGTGATCTCCAGGGTGATGGAAGGCTGCCTCGAGAAGTACCATGAGATATGGTGCAGCGGCGATGAAGCCAATAATGATAATGGAGTCAAGGGAGGAGGAGGTGCTGGAGGAGGAAGGGAGGGGAGATAGGGTGGGAAAGGTAGGAGATGGGTTTTGAGGTAAATATCAACTATTAGATTCAATCCGATCATATTAACTCAATGGAGTGGTTGCCTTTAATGAACTAGAATAAAGGAAGAATCAAAATGTAAATGGTAGTGAGTACCTAGGGTTCTACATGTAATTCCGAATTATAGATGTGTCAGACGTAATTAAAGAAATAAAATAGAGGGTTATATGTGTAAAAATCTTAATTTTGACATCCTATTTTTTTATTAGGGTTTAGTGTGGATTGGCTGCCCCTAAGGGGGAGCTAACTTGGCTCCCCCGCGTCATTTCATCCATTTTTTTTTGAAAATTTCTTCCATGAATATTCATCACTATATCCTTATATTATGCTATTAAAATTTCGTGTGAAACGGAGACTCCTACGGCCTCCATCCAGACAGACATTTTTTAACGGTAACAGAATTGCTAAAAACGACCACGTCTGGATGGAGGTCGTATGAGTCTCTGTTTCGCACGAAATTTTAATAGCATAATATAGGGATATATTGATGAAAATCCACAGAAGAAATTTTCAAAAAAAAAAACAAAACGGGGAAGATGAGGCGGGGGGAGCCAAGTTAGCTCCCCTCAAGAGGGCAGTCCCATTTTACCCTTTTTGTTAATATATAATATAGGATGAATTTTTATTAAACCAACCAGATCAATAAAGAGTAATCTAAAGTATAGATATTATTGTATATTATACAAAGTGTGTGAATCCACTTATGCATACTACAAAATGATGTCATATTATAGTTTCTTTTTATCTTAGTTTTGATGTGAAGTTACTTAAATGCAATTTTTTATATATAGTATTTTTATTGGATCTCGCAAAATCGTAAAAAAACATAATTGATTTGAAAATTCTCACAATCACAATTATATCGTGTAGGCAAAACTCGACCTATGCAAGTGTTGCCTTTGTGATTTTTAACTTATAAGTCGACATGCTTTTTTTTCAAAAATTTATAAACAGAACTTTTATCAATTTAGTTTTTAAATAAAAGTTACTTACATAACCTATATTCTATAATCCAGTCTTTGAAAATGAAAACTTGTATAACATGAATCATAATTCGGCCTAGTTCCCGAAAAATAAATCATGGCTTCGTCCTTGTTTACGCTTCATGGTAGTCACTCATTGTGCTTGACAACTGAAACGACTAAAAAGGTACAAAATTTCGATATAGAGTCAGCGATGCAAGCGGATACAAATATATCCGATTGTCATCGTATTTGTTTTTAAGAGGACATGGATATGTCTTATTTAGTTTGGTGAATATGGATAGTGATATGGGTTTTGATTTTTTTGCGGATACGCATAAGATATGGATATCATTTGCAAATTCTTTGAGGATATTGATACAAATATGATTACAAATTTTTCTCACGGGTACGGATACATATATCCTAGTACTAAAAATCTGTGTGCGGACGTGTATATCATAGATATATTTATCAACGCATGTAGAAATAAATATCCAAATATATTACAAGATTATACATAATATAATGTGTTTAAGAGTCATTTCAATTGAGAAAAAAAATAAATAGATTAAATTACAAAAAGGTCCCAATTATACATCGATTCCCAAATGTGATCCTATTTTGAAAATGTAACAATAAGGAGTTCCATCTTATTTATTTGTCTTAAATACATACTTCCATAAGCTTGTGCAACTCTTCTATGTCGTTGTTAAAGCATAAAAGCATAAAGTTGAAATTTTAGTACTCACTTTATATCGTTTTAAAAATGAGGCACCTATTTAGGAGGTGAATCATAGTTGGGGCCATTTTTCGTGGTAGTTTACTCGAGTATACATCTTACGGTATTTAATTATTTGTTATAAAAAATAGTTTAACAAATTACTTTATTTTTTATTTTATTGTATTTATAATTTGCATAAATTTGACATTGAATTTAAGTCTCGGAAAAATGTTATTGTCCGTTTGTAAAATATGTATAACTGAATTATAAGTATATGTTTCCATATATCTGTATAATATTTAAAGATATGATTTGTGATTGTTAGTATCCACAAGATATCCATTCATTATTTACATTTTAAAAATATAAGGATATGATAATACAAATATCCATATCCCTATCCATTCGTTTGCATCCATAATATTGACACATCAAGCCAATATAAATGCTAAAAACAAACAACGTGTATCTTTTAATTATTTGTTATTTTGAATTTCAAAATGTCGTAAAATCATCATCTACAAATCGATGTAATATTGTTGGGCCACATTTATTTTGAGATCAGATTTTACATTAGGATACCTCGTGCCATTACCGAGTTTAATCATATTATTATATTACGATGCATTTACGTATGTATGGCAAACTTTTAATTTCAACCTACTTACTTATTACCGAGTTTAATGTCATATTATTATATTACGATGCATTACCGAGTTTAATGTCATACATGAATTTTGGAAAGCAACAACGTGATATCCGGACAGAACTAGTATATATCCTTGGGGAGGAGGGGTCATGGCCCCTACTTACTTATTACATTTCACTTATATAATGTTCTTAATTTTTGATATATCCACTGCTCAAAGTTTTAATATCAAAAGCATAATTTCAAATATTATGATTAAATGCCCAAGGGCTTATCGGGAAAGTGTTGTGTCCTCCAATTAATCAACCAGTATTTGAATCTCATCTTTGCACTTTTTGTTAAAAAAATAGCTATACACACTTTACCTCTCTTCATCCTTTCTTTTGTTTAAAAAAATTAATTACATCCTTTCTTTGTTAAAAAAATTATATCTACTCACTTCTAATATACTAACATCATAAGTATAATTTGATATAAAATGAGATTGGAGCTCATTTATCTCTCTCATTATTTATAATTCTCTTTGTAAATAAAATAAATTTTATTATTTCCTTTCAAATATGAAATTTTTTAATTAAAAATATTAAAAAAACACTATTAGAAAAAATTAGTTTGTATCTTATTTAAAAAGTTCAAATAACATTAAAATGGTAAATTTATCAAATTTTGAAAATCACATTTGAGATTGTTTAGCTCTACTTAAAAATATCATTTGAAAATATTTTTTTTAATTTTTTTACTTATACATGATAGGTGTATACTTGACCCACCTTGATAAAAAAATTCTTGATTTCGCCCATGTTAATCTGATCTTTAAAATTTATCTTAATCTGCTACTTACAATTGAATTTTAGGTGATCATTTTGTCTCTTTAATATTACATGACAACAGTTAAAAATCACATTAAAATAAATATTAAAGATTATGTGTCACATTATTACCTTTTTAATTTCAAAGATGACATCCAAATCAGATGTATAATTTGAGAGTAATTTACTCGGAATAAGTTTTGCCATGTCAGCGTCAAGGTCAGGCGCGTCACGTGAGCTGAATTCTTGGTCTGATTTGACATATTTACATCGCATACGGCATACCACATCGAACGATGTATTGTTGACTTGTCCATTTTGAATAATTCAAACCAACCACACGTCATCCGTCAGAAAAACCCAACCACCCATCTTTTTCAACAGCATTTACATGATGCTTACAATACTATATGAATTTTTCTTTGTTCTTTCCTTGTTTATATATGTTTCTCGTGCGTGGTTCTGGAAGAGGCGTAAACTTTTCCATGTGGTCTTCACCGACACGCCAAGAACTCATTAATTTGCATAAAGGCCCCTTGACTCTGCGTGAAGTTTTTTTTATTCCCAAACATCCAATCTCCCTATTCAGAGGCTTCCAAAGATGACAATCTGCTGGATGCAAACAGATACAGACATATTTGTATCTGATCTGTCGTCGTATTCATTTTATGCAGATTTTGACGTTCGTATCTGTATCTTTTTTAAAATATATACGGATATGGATATCACTTTGATAACTGTAAATATATGTATCTGTATTCACGTATCCATTTTCATATATAGATACAATTGTAGATTTATTTTTAATCATATATAACGTAAACGTATTGTTGTACCTCCTTTCAACATATCTAGTATAATTGTTATGATATAAGCACAATTAGAATGCTTGAGAGGCATTGAGCACATTGACCATATGATTTACATGAAAAGGTTATGAAAACTACATGAAAGGGTGTTTTGCATGTTCTCATAAGAATATGAAGGTGCAGTGTGCCAAAAACAACGATTCTAATGAAGATATGATTTTTATTTTTATTTTTGTTGGTTAGAGATTACAAAGTCTAACTCGATGAGACAAATACAATGCTAATACAATCAGACAAATAAACAATAAAGATCCTAAAGATTCCATGTATTTTTTTGGATTTTTCTATTTTTATAAAAGAAAAAGAATTAAAGGAAGTAGAATGTTATTTTGAGAGTTGGAACTTGGGACACATGTATAGAATAGAATACAATAGCATAAAATAGAATGTTTTATAGTACCTGCCACAAAATAAATATAATATAGTAAAGTGAAATCCATATGTAAAATTCATCAGGAATAATAGGACAAAAATTTTGACCTTAAAAGGGTAAAAAAACTATTTTAAAGATTTTTGGATAAAAAATGGTGAAGCCTTCTCCCTCTATAAATAGGGTTGGATACATGAATTCTTGCTCAAATCCTTGTTGGAAGATTTGACTATTTTTTACGTTGGATATCGACTATAAGGAATTTTGGATACTTTATAATAAAAATTATTATGAAGAGGGATTTATTGGAAAAAATATTTTTTGGTTGAAAATATCTTCTAAAATATACCTAGAAAATAATAAATGATGTGTGTTTTTAAATAGGTGTTTTTCTAAGTAGATGACCTAATTAGCTACAGAGAACACATTTTTTTCATAGTTTTAGACATTTCCTATTATTTATATTGACTTTTAGAAGTTTTTTTGGGTTTTATGTATTTTTTATGCCAAATGCAATATCTTTCAATAATTTTTTGATGATGTTAAGGTAGTGCAAAACACAAACACATAACTTTTGGAAGGTTTTAAAATTTATAAACATAAATTTTTTATGGGTTATCATTTTTAAAAAGATCAAATACAAATACTATTGCAAATAAGAAATGCTTGGGGAAAATGTCGGGCAAAATATTACAGCGTGCATTCAATTTAATTCATTTAATGAAATCACATGTTAATTGAAAGTAAGCACACACGAACAAATTAAGTCGTGAGTTTTTATCACAAATTAAAGTATGTTAAAATACATAATCAAGCCAAGTTTGAAATTTTAATTTAATAAATTTGATTTATTATGAAATAAAGTCCATTTTCCAAGCATACAACTTCCTTCATCATCAGTAAAACCCAAGTACTAAGAGAATAAGCACGGGTTCTATGGAGAGAAGCAAAGAATTGATAGAGCAGTCCTGGTTGGGTCGCAACCTTGAGTTATTGTGGATATTGGCCTTTGAAGACTATTCTTGACAAGAGATTAGGATGTTGACTAGTTTTGAAGGGGTTGTGTGGTTCGTATATGCACCTCTCTCTCTCACGCGTCTTGCTTCATGATGTCAATTTGAGACCTGAGGCTTCAAGAAGCTCTTCTCCAGTGGCTCTTTTTAGTCAGTTTCTTTCTTCGAGATTAACATTGGGTCAGAATTAGAACCACATAAACATACAAAAAGAGGAAATATGAGCAAACTCAAAATCCAACTACACCTAATATGAATCGTCAGGCAAAGGAGAATCGAAGAACATGAGATTTGAATCAAACAAAATTGTTGAGTGCTTGGGATTAAATCTATGTATTTAGACCTCGGTTATTATTGCAAGCATCGATTCTTGTTGAACACGGTACAAGAAGGAAACTTTACCTTGGACCCTCCTTGTTGAGGTCATCAATATCTCATCAGGTTGTCACCTACTATTGAAAGGTGGATTGAACTGGAGGCAGCTAAATTATCAAGAATGGAATATAGCATTTTGTGGAGGTGAAGATGGTGATATAGAAGATGAAAACTATTGTAGGAGGGTTCCCGAGAGGGAGGGAAGAGCGATGAATCAAGTGAGGTGGTCAGCGAAGGGGGTGGTGATTGGACAAGAATTGTATTGTCCGCAAAGAAGGGTCGATGATGTGGTATGAAAGGATTGAAGAGGGGCTAATGAATCTCCAATTCATCGTGCCGATAAGCCCAAAATTTTTAGTCTAGAGTTAACTCTTTGAAATTCACCTTCATTTCTGAAAAACAAAAAAATCTCTTGTATACTTGTATTTACAAAATTGCACTTCATCTCTATAATTTCATATACAATTATGTAAGCATGTTATACAACATTACTTGTTCAAACTCATGGAATTCCTAGAAACTATCTTTATCAAATAATCACATTTTTAGCACTTACAGTTTTATAGTTATTGTAAAATATATCTATAAATTTTATAAGCCTACACACAATGTAAATGTTGGTATAAACTTATACATGCATCACAGGAAAAAATAAAAAAAACAAAAATTATAAAGAATAAATTCATACAAATATAATCCTTTTAATTATATAAAATTAATGTCCATCTTATTGTTATACTATTTTTATAATACATCTGTAGCTAATGTGTATTACAATAATAAAAGTAATAGAACTTAATTCTCGTTTTATCTTTTCATTCTAATAATTCTTCTTTATCGCAAGTATGAAGAACCGAATTTCTAATGGAGTATCACTACTAATTTGAAAACGAGGAGGGGATGATAAATCAACTACTAAAGTCAACACCTGAGTCATTGATGTTAGCAGCTTTCTTCCTTCCTCCTTCCCTCTCTTCAACTACAAGGGTAAATGACCCTTCATCTCTTTCAATGATGAGTGTATGACCATCTCTTCCCCTTCTTAGATGAAACATTAGATGACACCTCCTTGGCTACCACTGACCACAATCGTTGCAACCACGATGAGCCGCCCCTCCTCTCCCTGACTACGACTGTAAATTGAAGGAATGGTTGGCACCCAAAGGGGGGAACCCATCATCTCGAGATTGAGCTCCAGGTTGCTAGATAAGCTGAGGGCCTATTCAGGTGTAGTTACTCCTCAACAATATGTAATCATCATGCCATTAATGCTGGAATTGTAAGCTCCGACCCCATCCTTCATCTATGCTACTCCAAGATCGAAAATACCTACATCCAATCTCACCACCATCGCCTGATAGTGGTTATCACATACTCCCTCGATCCTGAGGTTAAAAGGATTTTCTCCTCTCTATAACCTTCTTATTATGCGTACGACCTTACTCAGTCATCACACGCAAAGTCCATTGCCATTATAAAGGCTCAAGGGAGCTCCTCTTCTATAGGTCTCACACTACTCTACCACATTCAACTTATTTGATTGGATTTAAATTTGTATTTAAATTTATAAATACGATTCATAAGATATGAGGAATATTCTCGTAAAATTATTAAGTATGATAATTAGTTATCATAATTAAAAAATAAGCAACAACTCACATCTATTTATGGAAAGAAAAGGGGTCGTGTCACTCTAATTAGCTGAAAATAGAGATTTGTCCCATGTAATTAGGTGCATTCGTATGTTTATATCTCAAAATTAACATTCATGCACTTGTAAATAATGTATATAAATTAGCATTCCATTCTGCATCCTTAGTCATTTGCAAATATTCACCTAATTCACTCATTTTCAATTAATTCATCATAACTCCCATTGATATGAAACTAACTCCATTATGTAAATATCATCAACATTAATCGATGAAAAAACCTAAAGAAATATTAACTTGTATATGTTTGAAATAAACCCAAACCCTAATTATAAGACAAAAAGCCATAAAATGATGATATCTCTCTCACACAATGTCTAAATTCACTTTACTCACTTTTGAATAATGTATATTCAATTATCTATAAATCAAGACCAAACTCAAAAGAATCAAGGTTCATTTATGAAATACGGGTTTTGGGGCCTAACTGCACATTGTACATATTTGTTGATTTTCGACCTATTATTTTATGTACACATTTGACTTCTATTTATTCCTTTATTTATTATTTTTTATTCATTCCATGATATAACTTATTACATAAAAATCAAAATATAAAAAAATACAAAAAGCAAAGAAAAAGATACATTCTGACTTGAGTTCCTTTACTTAATTCACATGTATACAATCCACTTCCCTGATTTATCATGTTTTTTCTTAACTCACAAAAATCTAAAAAAAACATTTGAGTCCATTTGCATTTGAGTCTTTCATTAACATTGTAGGGTTTATTTAGATCTACATTTTTATGTTGATCGGTTTTGCATCAGAGTCTTTGCTATTTTTAATTTATTTATTCCTACGTCATGTGCATTAGTCAACAGTCCAACTCCACATGTCGCCTTCTCACTGGAGCCACCTCATCTGCCATGGTCAAACCCGCTTATCCCCATTCAACTCCCATTGTCATATAGCACACTTAATATAGTTTGTTGGATCGACCACGCGATCCAACGACCATCATATTTCCACCTACTTTCAACACCTTCACATGAGCTCGCGTGCTTCGCACATGACATCTCACCATCGTTGGATCATGGATGATCCAATGGCCCCCACATCATCTCCTTTTTCCGACCAGCACCACCTCTATCACCTCTACCTTATCCTCTTTAAAAATGATCCATTCTCACCAACAACCTTCATCTCCTTTCAACAATCGAGCCTCACCTATCACCCAAAACCAAACCACCTCGACACCCAACCTTATCACATGAAACAAGCATCTGATCCTAATACCCTCTGACTCTGCACAACCACCCTCTATCTCCATCACCAACCGCCCCTTATCATAATCCCATCTGCAACAAAAAGATACCCACAAATCGTACCTTCTCTAGAATTGACCCCTTTATAAACCCAACGCTGATCGCCGCCCCATGTATCTGCCAATATTCGATAAGAATGAGAGAGAGAAGGAGAGAGCATAGGTACGATTAGCAACAATAGTTGTGTAGACCACTGGTAATGACAACTCCTAGGCACGATCCACAGAGCTTGACTCTGTGTTGCTGCTTCAACATGAATAGTCCAGCTTCAACGTGCTTCGCCAACGGTTGAGGCAAAGACCAAAGCAGAGGCTCTTCCTCCTCCTACCACTCGGTGAGACACAACCTTCATGTAACTCCTTCACCATTTCCTTCTCCCTTCATTTTCTCCTTCATTATCTTTTGTTTCTTGTCTTTTTTGCTATCTATCTCCCTCTCGATCGCCCAACTCCGATCTTCGATCATGTCACCTCCTTGGCCTCCTTGCTTCTCGTCTATCTTCTTCGTAACCTTCCATCACCAACAAGTCCATGTTGGAGCATTGATCTATCCACCACATCGCCAAAGGAGAACCACCCACGTCTTTACTTCGAGTCTTGATGTCATGACCTAAATATAAGTCTTGAGTTAGCATCATCTTTGGAAGAATCCCATGGGAGGCATCACAGGGGCAACAAATCCACCGACATCCCCTGGTCATGCATTGGCTGATCTGAGAACCATCGGAGGCTTCGTGGACCTCCTCGGAGGAGACAGAAGAAGAGGGGGATCGAATCCAGGTGCTACAAGCATAGTTGATCCCCCCCCCAACTGTAATCCAACGATTGCAAGAAGCCCCAAGCCTAGACAACCAAGCCTCGAGCAAAGCAAGGGGATCCAAGCACGTGGAGCTTCAGACCCATGCCATTTTCCACACCTAAAACCAGTCACGTGCCCTGCACAAGCTGAGTCAAATTGTAGTAGCAGCCACATACTTTCCATGAATATAAGAAAAGTCTTCCCTTCATGCAAGTATGATTACGTGTGAGGGAGAAATAACACACATACCCCTACACTTCCTAGAATTACAAAGAAGCCCCTGTTGTTGGGTAACTTTCATAGAGGCCCTACCGACTTTTGCCAAATTTCAATCAAGCCCTTTAGAAGGTTATCTGTGTGACATTTTTTTTTCACTTTATGTATATTTCAGTACATAAACTTCTAGTATTTATATAGTGCACATTTGTGGTCCAATTTTGTTAAACTTGTTATTGTTTCGAACCATATGACTTTATCTATTATTTGAGACACTGAAATATTCAATTTGGAGACATTTTTGATGTCAATAAATGTAAGGAAGTTATTTGATATTTGTAAGCACATTTATTCTCTGGTTAATTTTATTGCTCAATAAAATTATGCAAAAATTGGGGACTTAATTTGGAATTTATCGTTCACGTTAATTTTGAAATCGATTAAAGAGGGAGGATCTTGAATTGTATTAATTGACTTGGCTTCCTGATAGGTTCATTCTTGCTTCATCTACATATCATCTATATCTTGCATTGCATTTATTCATCATTAAAAATCTAAAAAAAGTGACGCTGCATTTTATTTAATTTATTGCTCACACATTATATAGCATTATTTCGTGTATTAAAATATTTGTTAAAATTCACATCACATTTTTTGAATTAATTACATATTTTACATCTAAAACCCATAAAAATTACGAAATTCAAAAGAACTAAAAAACATTATTCTTTTGAAAACTTAAATTTTCTGAATTATTTGAGAATTAATTCTAGACCCTCATATTACCTTCTTGTGTCGATCCTGTGACTTTCCCAAGTAAAATAAATAAATCGACTGCATTAAGATTTAATTTTCCATATTATTTCTCGAAGTGGTTTTTGATAGATTTATTCTTACCTAACTACAACGATATATTCTTACCTAACTACAACACACATTTATTCTCCTTAATTCGAAAGGTGGGAACGCAGACTATCAACATGGCACCATAGTTTTAGCGTCCATGTATTGTACTCTAAGTTGAGCTATTGCATGATTTATTAATTATTTTTAATTGATAATTAAAAGGAGGTAAATCTAATTTAATTTCTTGGTGAAAATGAATTAATCATAGCTCTTGATCCATGATCTAAGAGGCGTCATTGTACATGCTTATATGAAGAGGAAACTCTTCATAGACGTATACAATGAGTATAAAAGAGAAGGCATGTCTCTCTTTTTGTACTCAATAAATCAAATGCCTAGTCCCTTGATAATTATTCCATTACCTTGAGAAGCAAAATAAGAGAAGATTTTGAGATATTATTTCTCTAGACATATCCTCTTCATGCCCTAGACATCTTCCTTGTTAAGCCTCTTTTCTCTCCTTTAGCATGGCCTTGCGGACGAGAAAATTATCTCCTTATTTGTGCTCCTTGTGCGTATAGAAGGATCGATCTCATGCGAGGAATTAGGCACTTGATCATCCTTGTGTAGACAAGATCAAGAAGAAGAAATTGAAGTTCGTGGGAAGCTACATGAATCATCATCATGCCTGCGAGAGAGACGAGCACATATCTGACTTGATTCGAGGGGTCTTAATTTAGTGACTCACGCTTCAAGAGGTAACATTGATTTCATCTCAATATCATTAGAATATTAGAAAGCGGGTTAGGAACACTATTTCCATAATATATTGGTTTCGCAAAAGTGCAAAATGTTTTGCTGAAATTTCTTGTTCATAGATGAACATACAAAGTTTTAAGTAAATAGTTTGCTATTTTTCGTGTTTCTATGATGCAAAGTTTATAAAGTGTTATTTACTTCCTTCAGGACCATGGCTGGCAATGAGCCATGGACGAGGAGATGGATGCCCTTTCCTCTCGAGGCACATGGGATATTGTACCGTGCCTCCCCGAGAGTTCATCTTATTGCATGCGGATCGGTTTTCATGACCAAACACTCAACTGATGGATCCATTAACAGATTGAAAGCCGGATTAGTTACAAAATGGTTCACGTCAAACCATGGGGTTTATTACTTTGAGTTCTCTCAAGTGCTAGAATGGGATCTATACACACCATTCTTTATGTTGATGCTAATAAGACCTAACCCATTTTTCAAAATGATGTGAAGAACACCTTCCTATATGGAGACCTCGAGGAGGAGGTTTATATGATGCAAAAAATTCAAGGTAGAGTATGCATGATGACTTCGTAAGGCCATCTATGGCATGAAGTAGAGCCCTATGTCATGGTTTGACATACTTACTACTGAGATCATCACTCTTGGGTTTTAGACAACGACATCTGATAACTCAGTCTTTGTCTAGAGGACAGTCTACAGGTACCATTATACTTATTATCTATGTTGATGATATGGTTGTTACTGGAGATGATGAAGATGTCATTTCAGAGAACAAGACCTTCCTCTAGAAGGTCTTTATCACGAAGGATCTTGTCCAACTCTGTTACTTGCTTGGAATTGAGGTGATACACACTACGGAGGGTCTCTATTAGGGGGATCTATCTTTCATAGAGGAAGTATCTTACTATGGCTGGACTACTTGGATGCAAGCCATCTGCCATTCCTACAAAAGTGAGGAAATATTCCACATCTACTAATCATGTGTTTGAGGATATTACACGGTATATAAGTCTAGTGGGTAAAATTCTCTGTCGTACTTTTACTAGGCTCGATATATCATATGATGTGAGAAGAATCAATCAACATACAAAGATACACCTTTACCCATTGACATGATGTTCTTCCAATCCTTTGATACTTGAATAAATATCCTAGACATGGACTCTTCTATGGGGTTTATAATCACATTGATGTCTCTGCCTATAAAGATGCTGACTATGCCAGTTTGCTCAAGGATTGACGATCCACTACAGGTTATGCCATGCTCGTTGGGGCAACTTGGTTATTTGGCGAAGGAAGAAGCAAGCAATGGTTTCCATACCAAGTGTAGAAGCGGAATAGGGAAATGGCCCAAGCCATCCGTGAGATCACATGGCTTGTCTCATTTTTATATGAACTTGGACTTTCAGTTGCTACTCTCGTACCTTTATATTGTGATAACAAGTCTACTAAGCACATCGCCACCAATCATGTATTCCATGAGCAAATCAAACACATTGAGGTTAATTGTCACTTCATTCGTGACACAGTACGAGGAGGAAAGATCACCACTCCACACATCTCCATTGAAATTTAGCTTGCAAACATCTTCGCGAAGGCACTACCAAAGAAGCATCTCTCATGTTTGTTTTCCAAGTTGGGCACGATCGATGGATATGCTCCAACTTAAGGTGGGGTATTAAAGTTATTGCATTTTCTATTTTGTTTGAGTCATGTAACCCGTCAGGGTCATATATGTATTTCCCCCTTTTCTGCTCTCTACGATTTCTCTCTATATAAAAAATCCTAGACTTGTGGAATAAACACAATGATTCATTCTCTTCTCCGTTGAGGTCAACCTCCTTGTAAGTTTAACATGTTTCATATATGTCTACCATTGGGACCTCTAGAGCCTCCTTTCTTAGTTCCTTGCACCCTCAATGGTAGTCAAACCTAAGGAACAACGGTAGGTACGAGTATCCAGAGGATTAGGCTACTCGTATCGCAGACCGACCACCAATAGTGTTGGCTCTATCTTAGTTATTACATGCCTCTCAAAACAATGGTGTGCCTATGACCAAGGTGGGATTTGTGAACCTTGTACAATGAATCTCATTAGTAGTTTTTATTTATGATCAATGTTATATTGATAATCCTTTTTCTTAATTGTTAATTTTCCACTTTTTGAGGCTATCAGCTACCGATTATAGATTCTCTTTTATTCCCATATCTTTAAAATAATGGGAGAGAGGCGACAAAGTCAATGCTAAGAGGAAAGTGATGATATATACAAGGTTTACTTATACTTACAATACTTTCACGTAATTTTCATGTGGATGCAAATTGCAAAAATGCTAAATATATACTACATGCAATGTAGAAAACATCCTAGATCTGATTACTTCTATGTCCTAAAGAATCGATTGATTCTATCAAAGTCAAATGATTTAATATGGTGATATTATTAGTACACAATTGTCCTACAAGACCTAAAAGCACATCCAAATTCTAGAAGCAAATCTGTGAGAAATAAGAAAAAAGAAATACAACAAAACCCTTAAAAATAAAAGTGATACTCCGATTGCCTAGATGGGTCAAAACAAGTCCTGTAAAAGTCCAAGTCCCTATCTCAAATATATAGTTGCAAGTCTCCAAACGACACGATTCGAAGGATTTTTAGAAGATCCTCATGCCATGATATAACTCGAGGAGGTTCGTCAGGAGAATTTTTATGCCATGTGTGGTTTCAAATATTGTAATATATCGGCAATATATCATCGATATATCGATGTCGGTGGGAAGGTGGTATCGACATTAATCCATTTAGCATTTTCCAGGATATCAATAAAATGGTCCCAATATATCAGCAATATATTGGGTATCGATGACATATCGCCGACGGATGAATATGCCAACAGTAGAATCCACCCATGTGGTCGATATATGCGAAATTTGGGTGATTTTGCCCTCATTTCGCATGTAATCTACAACTCTATCCTCTCCAAGGTTCTCCAAAGCCCTGCCTTGCTTCTTTGAGGTAAAATACTAGATCTTCTCCATTTTTATGATAATTGAGTGAAAAGATTTAGGGTTTTTTTCCTATTGATTAGCTATTGCATATTCTTGTGTTTTTCTATGATTTGGATTATTTAATGAGATATATGGTGAATTATTTTCAGGTTTTGAGTTTTGTTGTGGAATCAAGTTAAGTTTTGAAAGGAGAAACTCGGATCTCATGTTCTAGACATAAAAATATTATTTAAAGAAATTTTATATTAATAAAATCAATAAATTATTGATTCTATGATTAAACATTAGATCTATAATTATTGTTTTGTGTCTCATGCCTGATTTGTCATGAAATTAGTCATCTCAACTCTAGACCTAAGATGTTTTTTTAGAACTCAAAACATAGAAACCTATATAGTATGTTAAACACTAAATATTTAAAACTTTATGCATACTAAGCATTTTAAAAATAATAAATATAATAAATTCAAAAACTACAATAAAAATTAAGTAACAACTAATTGATTGTTCTCATTGTATGTCTCACGAATTTTTGTTGTGTAATTTCTTCGCAGGTTTAAACAATCAACATCATGTGTTCACACTCTGATTCGAGATCTGATGGTTCTAATGATCAGAGGAACAATGGAGAAATTGGGGAGGTATATCACTGTTCATATGGTAACAAATCGAAACCACAATGCAACTTCAGTGGGAAGAGATTGGGAGGAGGGGGGATTACGAGGCCGGATCACCATCTTGTTGGCAATGACAAAAATGTTGCCAAGTGCATGCATTGTCCCAAAGATGTGAGGAAATTGGTGAAGTCTAACTTGGATGGGAAGAAGGATACAAATATATAGAGAGGTCAAGAAGGTATGATCAATTCAAGGAATTTATGTTCAAGAACAAGTTCAATGTCCTCTCCGATTCAGATAACGATGATTTTGTCTACTCCACTGATATTCAGACCACAACTGAGAGGATGGCATATAGAAGGGTAACACATGAATATCTGAGGAGTGAGTTTGAGAGGCGATAACCCGGTGGTGCATGGGGCAACTTCTATGTTCCCTGTGGTAGTGGGAGTGGTTTTGGAGGTGCACTAGTACTACCACCCATCAAAAAATACAAGGGGAAGGGAGTTGAGCCCTTTTTGACGAGGAGCAGTTCCATGTAGTACAAGCCAAGACAGGATCTGAGGCAGAAGATAGTGAAGGGCATGTTTGCAAATGCCAGGGAGAGAGTGGGAAAGGCCATCAGCATGCTCTTTTTTATGAAAGAATCCCGATGAGCATTCTAGTGGACCATTTTCCAGCATGCCATCAATGAGATTGATACAACAAGAACGGGGGTGAAGGCTCCCGCATCCAATGAGATGAAAAAGTATCTCGGGATGAAGAAGGAGGAGGTGGAGGAATACATCATTGAGCTGAGGAAGAGATGGCCATGGTATGGGGTGATGTTGATGTGCGATGGGTGGATGAGCTATATGAGGAAGAAGATCATCAATTTCCTTGTTTATTGTGATGGGAAGAATTTTTTTTTGAAGTATATCGATGCATCCAATCATGTAAAGGATCACAAGTACCTGTTGAAGTTAGTGAAGGACATCATCGAGGATGTTTGAAAGGAGAATGTTGTAGAGATTGTCACGAATAATGGCATCAACTTCAAGAAAGCATGTGAAACAATGATGAGTTCTAATAGCTACGGTATTTTTGAACACCGTGTGTTGCACATTGTATTGATTTGATACTCAAGGACTTCAACAAGAGGAAGCTAGTATCAAAGGTAGTGGAGCAAGCACGGACTATCACCGTCTTCATTTACAATCATTCCAAAGTGTTGTCTTTGATGAGGCGGATGTGCAACGGTGAATTGATGAGGCATGACATCACGCGCTTTGCCACCAATTTTATAACATTGCAAAGCTTTAAACAAAAAAAGATGGGATTTAAAACAATGTGTTTCCAAGGGGAGTGGGTCGAGATACATGAAGCTCAAACAAAAGGAAGGAGGAAAGTGGTGACATTGATCAATGATCTTCACTTTTGGGATGACTTGATACGAGTAATAAAGACCATGAATCTGGTTGTGTTTGCGTTGCGGATCGCGGATGGCAGTAAAAGTAGACCATGAGAGTGATCTATGAGGCAGTGCACTGCATGAGAGAGAAGGTCAGAGAAGTAATTGGAAAAGGATACAAAGCATGGTTGGACATCATAGATGAACATTGGACCAAGGTGCTCTCGCATCCTCTTATAAGGCTCTGTAATAAATGAATCTATTCTTTAAGTTTTGATAGCACTTTTGATGGATTAAATTATGAGAATTATACATGCTTGTGTCTACTTCAATTCCAAGTACTAGTACAAGCATAGTCTTGGTACAAATGTTGATCTTCTAGTAGCTGTCCAAATTGTGGTGGAGAAGTTCGGCAAAGATGAGAAAACACAAATCATGTGCATGAATGAAGTAATTTGGAATGTAGAGTGGACTTACATTTCTAAGTAGTCTAACAAAATATTCATTGGAAGTATTATGTGACAATTTATGACTTCAAATAATGTACATGTCAAGTACTTTTGGGATGCTTTGGGGTCTTTCGGTAGAATTATCACTTTGATGGGGCAATACTTTCATGGTAAGGACGAATAAGTCCATTGATTGTGTTGTGATGTATTACTGGTATTTACTATTGTTGACCTATCTCTTTTGGATTTTCCGTAGTTGAATGGTGGTTCTTGTACGGGATTGAAGCTCCCAACCTGTGAAAGATGGCAGTGTAAGCATTGTTGCAAACCACATCTACAAGGGTTGTGAGAGGAACTGGAGTATATTCAACCTGATTCATTCAAAGAAATGAAACATGTTGGATGAACATAAGCTCCATGATCTCATCTACGTGAACTACAACTTGAGGCTAAAGATGAAACACACAAGGGAAGGGCATGACAAAGAGGACTACACATACCCTATCGATCTTGCATACATTTTCAAAATCCACGATGATTATGAAGATGCAAATGTTCTCCAGAGGTGGATGGATTCTAATGGTGCTCCAGTGCTTGATCGATCGAGAGGAAGTCCGATCAGAATATAAGCCAACAATGGGAGAAGATGTTAATGACTACATGGTTAGATCCGGGCTAATCATTGATCCTCTTAGAGGGTTGGAGCTTGATGCAATTGTTGATGACAATCTCCTCACTAGTTCCAAATCCATATCCAAATCAAAGGATGATAAGGAGGTGGTGGTGGTGATGATGATGCTATTAGCAGTCGTGGTGGATCTAGTGATCGGAAACATATTCAGGGGGGTTGTTAGAGGGTGTTTATGGACCACATGATACAAGATTCGGGGAAGGGCTTCACACAAGGTGTGAATATATGGAACGGTAGACATACACACATGGGCAATTTGTCCCAAGTCCGAGTTCAAGACCTATGGATTACGAAACATACATACGTGGTCATCGTCCTATGTAAAACTACATGGATGAGTTGATGTCATCTATAGGTTCCTTGAGCTGCATGGATATTGACAACCCTTATCGTGGAGCAACACTAAGTCCTTGGACGGATATGTATCATCACATGATAAGATATCATTTGGTGTCTTCTCATAATACTTTCATGCTCCTCCTCATGGACCTCCTCCTCCTTAGGCACATGCTCCTCCATCATATGGTTACAACGGGTATGGATACGACAACTATAGTGGTGAAAACTATCAAGTTAGCTAGCCCGAGTAGAGTTAGGGCAGATATTCTGGTGGTGACAATCATGGTATCTTCCCCGGCTACTACACGATCGTGCCTCCTCCTCCACAAAGATCGTTGTCATCCTGAGGATCTCAAGCTAGTACTTTGCAGCTTTATCGGGCCCCTCATGATATCAGATCTAGTGCTGCTTATCCTCGTCTCAGGATATTCATAGGCATCGATGACCACAATTACATGAAGTATGTGATGGATTACAAGTCCATGTACTTGTACATGACATGGGAGAATCCCCACGAGTTCCTTGAGTTTGTGATGCACTATGAGAGACGACATGGAAGGGGATAGGGATCCACCACGGAACTCTTGGTTCTGAACTCCTCATGACTAGTTAATATCTTTTATAATATTGCATTAATTTATATTTTCCATTTATTTTGCGAATAGATGAATCTTTACTTGTTGTAAGTCTGTAATTAATTCTTTAATTCACTTAAACCTTGTCCATCATTGAAATTTATTTCTACGAAAGAAAATATTATCTCATTAAAATTATCTACATTTTAGAATCAAATGTCTCATCTACAATACCATTCAATATTTTTGATGAGAAAAACATGTGTTCTAAGTGTGGTTAACTTAGCTATTTTGTTTCTAATTTCAATGTTTATCATTCAATAATCAACATTAACAATGATATGTTCGATATGACTGATATGTGTTATATAATTGTCATAGATGATTGATATATGTGATCTAAGTGTATATTAGTAAGTTATTTAGTATTCAAAGAACTTGGATGAACTCTATTTTCAATATCTATCAATCAACAATCAACATTAACAGTGATATGTTAATGACGGATATGTGAGATGTAGGGGGTATAGATGAGCGACGTGTGTGATATAAGTATGTATTTTAAGATTATTTATTGTTTTAATAATTTATATCAATGTTCATAAAGTTGGTATGCAATATTCATTCAGTCAGGTGGTCTCAAGTGAGTAAACGGATATGCAGAAGTATATGCAGATTGTGCGGTTTGCATTACTTTAATTTAAAATATTAAAGAAATATATTTAATTATGATGTTAGATAACAAAAAAAACTACATGTTTCCTTTATATTCCCACACATACTTATAAAAATAAAAAGAGACCACAATAAAAAGCTACATAGTTTCTTTAGATATCAAAATATGTTTTCAAATGTAGAATATTCAAATATATAAAGTTATAAATTGACTTCTAATTCTCATATAAATCATCTTCAAATTTGATAGTTGGGATATCATCACCGCTTTCTGGATCATTCATAAATTCTTCTTCATCCAACGTTGGCAAAACTTCTGCATTCCTTTGGCTCCTCCTATTCTCAACAAATTCTTCTGCCCTGCTTGGTTTTGCAACCAAGTTCCACGTGAGCCCTGATCCTTGGAAGATATCTTCTTCTTCGTCTTTATTGGCACCTATCCAATCTATAACATGTGTACTGTCTTTTGAAATAAATGTATCTCTCTCATTTAGTTGAATTCACGAAAACCAAATCATTCAATCTCTTGATTTCTAGTTTGTTTCTTTTTTTAGCATGAATCTGCAGTAAGAATATTTAAAATTGATTAATGATAAATTACAATGACTCAATGAATGAATTCAATTGTACACCCAAATCGTGAGAGTTATACCATTACGAATGAGCTCCAGTTCCTTTCACAACTAAAAGAAGAGGATGTCACTTCATAATCCTAAAAGCCATTTCTTTCAAATAAGACATTTGAGAACCATATGTTAACCACCAACGAGCTACAAGAGATTGGGAAATCAATTTCTTATAAAAACAGTAAATATAACTTAAGAACTTTAAAGTCGATAACAAGATTGAGATATATCACCGGGATTGAAATCATTATCATTGGTGGATTTTTGCGTGACAGCTATTGGCTTTCCAAATACTCGTTCTCCCCTTTAGTAAATATGAATCTCTTTCTTTGTGATGGCATCCTGAATCTCCAACTCAGGATAAAAATTCTCCATGCATTCCATTAAACCATCAGCGATGAAGCTATCCTTAGAAATTGTATCGCTATCTTGTAAAAATATTAAGCATTGAGATAAAAACCTGCAAGATGGAGGGACCATCCAATCTTCCTTTCATCTTCAAGGCAATGACATATATAAAGGGCTTGTAGGAATGTTCAACATCTTTAAAATATCATTTATTTCCTTTTTTGCATCCTCCAATCCTCCATATACAAAGCTCATTGACGACTTCCTTTCTCCATCCATGTAAAGTATACTAGTGGAGAGAAGATCTTCAGCGTCAAGGACACTTGGCTCCAAAAGGATGAACTGAGGACAACAGATGCAACCACCTCACATTTTCTATTTTGACCACTTGCACTCCCTCCATTTATCAAAAGAGAACATCAACCGTAATTTCTCCTTCTTATCTATCACGTCTGTAGTGTAAGGAAAGTGGTGGTAAATCTCGTTTGCCCCGACCAAATAATTTTACCCTTTTGAATGAACTATCTCATCAAGCTTAAAGTCTTCAATGACTACAAAGAAAGAGATTAAGAGTTCTAGCCTTCGTGATGCAATTTTTTAATCTTTATTTCCTTGCCAATCTCCTCAAGAATAAGATTAATGTAACGAGCCACACATGATGATCAAATATCATTGGATATTTGGTCTTAAGAAGCCTCTCAGCTGCCAAATTTGCAGAAGCATTATCAGTAACAACTTGTACAACATCATCTTCTCCAACATCCTTGATACACTCCTTTATGAGAGAAGAGATGTATTCAACCATGTGAGAATTAACTGATGCGTCAATGGAGTTCAAGAAAGTTGTGCCCAAGTCATAGTTCACACAAAATTCATAATGCTCCTTCCCCTCATATTAGTCCATGCATCGGTGATTATTGAACAACAATTGCCTTTCAACGATTCATTGTGACTCTTTAAGTATTCCCTTGTTTCATCCACTTCCTTCTTCAAATAAGTTTATGTAATTTCATAGTATGAAGGCATCTTGTATCAACTTACATATTTATCCAATTGCCTCACACATTCGGATAAAAGAATTCTTAGTCACCACATTGAAGGGAATATCGTTATCATAAAAGAATATGGCTACAAACTTGTTAATGCGTGAACGCTTCTCTTTGGCTAAAGCATCTTTAATAATTGTCTACAGCATTGTTGTGCCTAAATACAAATCATCTTAAAAAACACGGGGTCTGTTTTCACCACTTTTGTGCCTCCTTCATATGGGTGGTTAGAAGATCCATCAGATGCTTTGACTGTTACTTCCTCCCGCAGTTCTCTCACACTAACAACTTTCTCATTCCTCTTCTCCATAATATCTTCCACATAATCTTTGATTTCCTTCTGCACATCTCCATCAGCCTTTGGACATGCATTCGTATTTCCCTTGATGTGTGTGAGATGTTGCTTCATTCTATTGATGCCTCCTTTTAGGACATTGCCGCACAAGCAATATGCAATTGTGTTCGAATCGATCCCCTCAATGAGGTATGTGTATTTCCAACCAAGATCGGTAGAGTCAGGTGGAACGAAGAATGTGGATTCCACCGTAGTAGGCATGGAAGGGGCGACCATAGTAATCGATCTAAACATGACACAATATTTATGTGTCATTAAAAATATAAAATATAAAATGTAATCCGATTATCCAAAGGGAGAATTTGGTTACAAAAGTAACAAAATCATTGGTCAAATCTATGAAATGTTCCTAAACATTAAATCAATGGAGTTTAAATGGCTAAATGTATAATTATTAGCAGCAACTAAAATATAACCCAATCTCCGCTAAAAACTTACCTTTCTAACAAAATAATATCCACATGTATTCGGATCTGCTCCTAATCGGATATATTAATTGGATTAATCGCCTATAAGCCCAAATATGCGACCACGTATGCTGTTTATGTGGCCCGCATGTGCGCTTGGGCCGTATATGGGTGCATATAGCAGATACGGTTCGGTTGGTTGTCCGCATGCGCATATGCGTCCACATAAGCCACATTTCTGAACCTTGACTTGGATGATTTTAATTTACGAAAAAATGATAAAAATAACTTTTTGAATCATTTCCGACATTTCCATCGATATCGTCGATATATCTTCGATATCTTTTCCGAACGGATCAATACGATAATTATATCGATATTTCAAACCTTACTATGATATAACTTTCATAATGTTCTTTAGAATATCCTCCCATCTAAAGATCTCAAGAGCAACTTTATGGAGCTATACTCCACCTTCTACAACGAGGAAACAAGCCCAAAAGGTGTGGTCCATGGCACTCCTAATGGAAAAAAACGATGAAACATCTTTGATCTTCACAATCTTCCTAAAAAGAATCATTGGATATTTGACAAAGAGAAGTATGAAAGTGCAATATCAAGTTATGTAAAGGGCTCCCACATAATAGAGCAAGCTGAAAAATGTCCCATTATAAATAATCCAAAATCTCCAAAAGGAGAACTCCATCCTCCTCCATCCTGCCAGTGTTCACCCCCATAGCAAGCACATATAGAACCACCTCTACCCCGCAAGACCCACCTCACTTCCATCCTTCTCGCCTCAACCCATGTCTGTCCCTTCTTCCCTCCTCCTCTTCCTCCTCCTGCTCCCATTCTCTTTGTCTGCAGCTTCCTCTTCCTCTCCCGACGAGGACGTCCCCTACAACACGACCCTCGCGGAGACCCCGCACGACAAGCTCGCCGACTACGCCCTCCCGAAGGGCCTCCTCCCCTCCTCCGCCGCCTCCCCGCTTTTCTCCCTCGATCCTTCCACCGGTCTCTTCCTCGCCCGCCTCCCCTCCCCCTGCTACCTCCCCTCCTCCCCTCTCTACTATTCCCGCCAGATCCGCGGCCGCCTCTCCCACTCCAGGATCTCCGACCTCTCCGGCCTCCAGATCAAGCGGCTTTTCTTCTGGGTGTCCGTAAGTGGGATCGGGGTTGATGTGGAAACCGGTACGGTGAGGTTTGATGCCGGCCTTCTCTCGCTGGAGCTCCCTATCAGGGAGTTCGAGATGATCCCCAGGTGCAGCGGGGATGTGGTGGTTGTGGAGGAGGACGGAGGGGAGTTTCCCTGCCGCGAGTCGATGCTGTCGGTCACGTCTTCGGAGGTACGGCTTTCTTGTTCTTTCGACTGAGAAAATTAACGGGGGAATTTGTGGACGTTTGTTAAGTGCTTAGGGCTTTAAATTGGCTTTCGAAACATACGAAAGATCACGCTGACTAGATGAAGGTCCAACGCGTTCGAACCTGTGATCTCTTGCTGACACTAAGGCAATTCTATATCTGTACTCCCCTTCTACGTTCACGGGCAGAATAGGAAGAAGTCGAGGGAAAGTTCGGTATCCGTTCATTACTGTAATTATGGATTCTGGTAAATTTTACGAGATGAGGATGTTTTCCTCACTAGGCGACTTCTTTTGGCGGTTTGTTTGTGTTTGATTTTGTTCATTAGTTCATAAGATAATTCACCTGCGGGGGAGAAGGAGAAGTTGTGAAATTGAAACAAATGCGACGCTGGGGAATTAGTTATGGGTACATCTTGGGCATGCCGTGATTTTTACAAGTCTGGATGATAAATTGGCAGATTTCTCTCGTTTAGGCGGTTTCATTTTGTTTAAGGTTCTTGTTTTTTTCTTGTGGGAGGGAATCAGGCGCGGCACTCAAGATTGACAAGCGGATGATTTTGCAGTGAGTCGTTTGTAATCAGTTCCGACAAACATGCCTTGCGTTGGTAAACGGAGTCATCATAAGGTTACGAGTAATCAGATTCTTGTATAACTGTCTGCTAGATGTGTTCTTCTCCACTTAGTGGACACGGCTTATATTTGGTTTTAAAAATGTACAAATAGGGAGCTTTAGCCTTAAGACAAGAATGTACACCGATGGTATCTTCTTGTATAACTGTCTGCTAGATGTGTTCTTCTCCACTTAGTGGACACGGCTTATATTTGGTTTTAAAAATGTACAAATAGGGAGCTTTAGCCTTAAGACAAGAATGTACACCGATGGTATCTTAAGCTTAAGATTCCCCCACATACATAATTTTTTATTTTTATATTTTATATCTAAGTCGACAACCCTGTCACTTCAATCAAAGCAAACCCCACTCATCTAATTTAATCTTCACATCTTATCTTGAGTCCCCTTTCAAAATATTAAATTAAGAACACTTTAAATCAGTATCAGGAATACCTTTTGTTTAGTTTGGCATTTCCTGTGGAAATATAAAGCTTTTATAATTTGAATTTAGATAGCATAAAAAATGAATTGCAACTCTATATCAGATGTCTAAAGCACATAGAAGGACTGATAAAGAAAAGAATGATTTTCAAGATCACTAGAACTAGATGGGGAAGTTTTCAATTGAAGCAACAAAGTTTCAAGGATAAGGTTTTAGAAGGCTTATCTTCGGATTGTAATGAAACGACAAGCGACTCAAGCGAGATGTATGAGGCGGTAGCATCTTGTATCCGAAGGGTAGCCAAAGAGATGTTATGCTAGTGTAAGAGAAGAGCTCCAGATCAAAAGGAGGCTTGGTGGAGTGAAGGGGTGCAAGAAAAACATAAAATTAATAGGCTTGCTTTAAGGCTATGCACACAGATAGAATAGAGGAATCTGCCACAAACTGCAAAATAACGAAGAATGAAGCAAAGAAGGCTGCAAGTGATGCTAAGTCAAAAGCTTATGAAGTTTTGTACAGAAATATTGACTCTAAGGAGGGTCGGAAGGATATATTCAGATTGATCGAAGCAAGAGAGAGAAAGACCAATGGTCTTTCTCAAATAAGATGTATCAAGAATGAGGACGGACATATGCTTGTTACTCATAAGGATAAATAGACTAGGTGGAATAGTATTTTCATAAGCTTTTCATTGTGAAAGGGAATACATAGATCACATTGGAAGGTCTAGCTAGTAGTGAAAGTTACATGAATCATGCAAGCTATATATGAATACAAAGGAAGCAAAGGAGACTTTGAAGGTTATGAAATCCGGAAAAGGTGTAGGACCTGGTGATTTTTTAATCATTTTTATAGACGTATGGAGAGTTCTAGGTAAGCATGGTTTGACTTGACTCACGAATTTATTCCAAGTAACTATTGAAGTTATCCGCTTTTGAGGAGAACAATAAAGATTTATGGAGTTAAAAGGAAGAACCTCCCTATATTTTTTATTGATTTGGAGAAGGCTTATGATTCAGTCCCACGAGAGATATTGTGGAGAGTTTTGGAGAAGAGATAAATACTTGTCATATATATTAACCTTATAAAAGATTTGTATGATGGGGCTTCATCTTGTGTAAATCTCCTATATGGGAAGATTGACTATTTTTACATCAACATCGATCTACATCAAGGCTCAACTTTGAGTCCATTCCTTTTTATTTTAAGTGTGAATGAGTTGACTAGCCATATTTAGGATGCGATACCTTGGTGTATGTTATTTATTGATGACATTGTGTTGACTGATGAGACTAGAGATGCAGTAAATGAGAAGCTTGAGGTTTGGAGACATGCATTAAGGACTAAAGGATATCATATAAGTAGGCTAAGACTGAATATATGGAGTGCACATTAGATGAAAAACAGTGAATGAACCGAAGTGAATATTGAAGAAGATAACATTCAGAAGAAAGATTATTTTAAATACTTGGGATCTATTTTGCAACATGATGGGAAAATTGATGGAGATGTTACGTATATAATAAATGTAAGTTGGCTAAAGTGGAGAGGAGCCTCTATCGCTCTATTTGATAAGAAAATTCATTTGAAAATCAAAAGAACAAAGCAACTGTGAGACATGCTATGCTTTAAGGATCTGAATGTTGGCCTGTGAGCCATAGCCATGTGCATGCATATGACGCTAGTAGAAAAAAATGCTACGGTGGATGTATGATTATACATGAAAAGATCAGATTTAGAACGATATGATCATAATAATGTTGGTGTAAATCAGATAGATGATAAGATGAGAGAGAGTCTCTTAAGGTGGTTTTGCCATTTGCAAAGAAGGTCGGCTGATGCATCAATTAGAATATGCGAGATTTGGGATGCTGAGCCTGTTAAAAGAGGGCGATGAAGGCCTAAGAAGTGTTGGAAGTAGATTGTCCAAAGGGATTTAGTTATTTGGATCTAAGTTCGAGAGTGACCTAAAATAGATCTGAATGGATATCAAAGAATCCATGTAGCTGACCCTACTTAATGTGGGAGAAGACTTTGTCGTCGTCGTTGTTGTTCCTTTTGTGTTTAAAAACCTTTCCCTTTTTCTCCATAGAATAGGGTCCCTTTGAGATTAAGGAAAAAAGCCCATTAGGGGCATCAACCCCTCCATTCTTCCTCATTGACTCAGGGTTCCTGCATACCCAAAATAGCAAGCGATGCTGTAGTTGTTGCATGGGATGAAGGAAGCTCAGATTTGTAGCCATGTGAGGTACCATTTACTTGTTATTTTGGCTAGCTACTAGTGACAAGGAGTTGGAGTTGATGAAGAGATGGACCAATGGGTAGTAGAGACGGAGATGGAGTTATTGGTATTATTAGAAAGATGGCATTTTTCCACTTCTGGAGGGGCGTTGGTCAAAGATTGTCATAAATGTAAAGGTGGTGTACATTCTGATCACACGATGAACATGTTTGGTTGTCGATTCACTTGTGGAAATGACGACCCATCAAAGATTGGATCATAAGGATCTTGCATAGGATGCTTGCATGTTGTATCTGTGTAGTGATCTTGCGACATATACTACCTTTCTTCTTCGAGAATAAATTCCAAACTTTAATTTAAAAAATCCAACAACAACAAAGCCTTTTCCTACTTTAAGTAGAGTTGACTATATGGATTCTTTACCTCCATTATGACCTCTCTTGAGTCATTCTCGAGCTTAGATCCAAATAACAAAAAGATGCTACAATAAAATAGGGATTTTCAAACTTCCGCCCTTCCAAAATTTTCTAATAATACTTATGCCCCTATTTTTTGCAATTACACCTATGCCCCTATATTTTAGAAAATGCACAATATTACCCTTATGTTAGTTTAATATGAGGACACATGTGTAACGATGGGATGACACTACTGTGAATTTGTTAATAATATATGGGAACAAATGTAATTTCAAAAAGATAGGGGTATAAATGTTATTTGAAAAACTAGAATGGGCACAAGTGTAAAAATCTCAATAAATATATGCACCTCAGGAACAAGAATCCCTAAATTGATTTGCTGTAACTATTAGATGGAAGTACAAAATATGCGCATCATCTAAGAAAATTGGAGAGAGGTAGCGATGGTTTACTGGAAATAGAGAGGCTACATGCATTGATGGTGTCGCTTGGAGTTGCAGAGCAAATGATATGGGATGAGGGAAGCATAATAGGGTTTTGTCAGATGATAGGACTTGGAATGTCAGAGATTTGGATTACCCCGAAAAACGGAGCTCAATTGGCACACATCTTAAAGAACGATGTTGCGATACTGCTTTGTTTTTTAAAGGAAAGCAATATTGTTTGTTGTAAGAAATAAAGCTCTCATCTTGCTCAGTCTTTATGTGATCACTCTGGGTGTGCAGGGGGATTGGTCTTAGTTTGGAAAGTCTCCCTATTTTATTTCATCTTCGAGGTTAAGGGCATACATGTTTGACTGCTCTACTGGAGAACATTAGTTGGGGATACACGTGTTACTCTCTTGTGTCTACAACCCATTTTCACCGAGCCATAAAATGGAGTTGTGGGCGAATCTTGGGATGCTAGAAATCGTTACCCTGGTGTAGCTTGGCTTGCCGGGGGGAATTTCCTTGTTACAACGCTTTCCTCTGATAGTCCTCGAATGTGAGGTGGTTCTGACACATGATCTACTGAGTTTGCGGAGCTGATTGATGATCCGCATCTGGAGGTGATTGATACTTCTGATACTAGATTTACATGGAGGAACTTTGGTTCTCGGTCCCATATTTGATCGGTTCTTGACTTCAACAGAACTCCTAGATGCTTTTCCTCTTTCAACCTCTTCATCTATGTAGAAAAACATAACGCGGAAGCGTATCAGAGAATAAAGATAAAGAAAACATTAGGGACACCGGGATTTAACGTGGAACCCTACTCCGAGAGGAGCGGGATGAAACCACGGGAGAAGCCCCTGAATTGGGCGTTTTTTCTATTGAAGTTCTCAATGAGTACAGGGGGTGTGGGGCTCCTTATATAGCCCCACGGACAGACCCAATAGTGACCGCTCCCCCATGTGGTACTAAACACATGGGTGGGTTCTTTTCTTTTCCAACACTCCCCCTCAAGTTGGTAGCTGGGACAGCTGCAACTTGCAATAATAAAGAAAAATATACACCATTACATCTTCACTTGAAATCACCACAATAAACGTATGTATCCGCAACTGGTAGACAAACCCGCTTGCTGATGGATATATCAGGTCACCGGAACGTATCTCTGTCGTGCCTGGAAGGTCACCGGACTGTCTCTGTCGTGCCTGCATGGTCACCGGATCTCTGTCTCAGTCGTGCCTGCGGGTCACCGGACTTTGTCTCTGTCGTGCCTTGAAGAAAACAAATCCAGTGCGGAGTCGATGTCGAGGATAGAGACACCACGACGAAGATCGATGCACAGTGAAGATGGCTTGATATTCTTTGAAATCCGGAGTGTTTGGTCTGTCAGTCAATGATGTAAGATGCAGATGGCTTTTACTCCCCCTTTCTCCCAAACTTGTGAGAATAAAAACATTGATCAAGTTGGGAGAAACCAAGATATTCCCTTTTTTTATTGCGTACGGCTTTTTTTTCTTGCACGCGCCTTTTATTTTGAAATATTTTTTTTTCATTTTTCCACTGTTCTTCCTTTTTTTTTGAAAATACGTGCGGCTCTCTTCTTTTTTTTTAATTGCACGTGCCCTTTTTTTTAAAATTTTTTTTATATACTCCGAAACGCTCGCTCGTCCTTGAATGTGCGCCCCCCATTTATTTTGGTGGTCCCTGAGAATCCTTCAATCACGCCCCCCCATCATTTTTTTAAATTAACCCGGGGTCTATTGGGCTCCCCCCACGTACTTGCAATTACTAGGGTTCCCAGTGGGGAACCCCTTTACACGCACAACTGCCGCCGCTATAGATTCGAAGGGGGCGGAAGAGTGGCGAGATGGGTGCCTCCTGAAGGGTGCTGATCGGCTGGAACACGCCGCCGCCCTAGTGCACCTCGTCTGGAGGCATGTCTGGAGAGAGTCGGCCGTCGATCTTGCGGGCCTGCGGGGGCGGCGCCGCCTGGAAGGCCTGGAGGAGACGCGGTCGCCTGGAGCGAGAGAGAGGGAAGCGGGGCTTGCCGCCTTGGGCATGCGTGCTTGGGTCTGAAGGGCAGCGCGGGGGCGCATGGGTCGCCTGTGCGGTTGATGTCGCGCGCCTGTAGTTGATGTCGGGGAAGGGTGCGCAAGAGGTGCGCTAGATCTGCGCCGCCGCCTCGCTGGGTTGCACCCTCGCCTGGGACAGCCGCCGCTGCCGCAAGTGGATGCGTCTGGAGGTTTCTGCCTGCTGCAAGGTTTGGATCTGAAGAAGGGTTTCCGCCTTGTGCGTGGTGCGGCACGAAGGGCCGCCTGGAGGTGCGCGCTACATCGGGTTGTTGCACACTTGAGAGTTCTGTGCTTGGGACTTTAGCCGCCTGGGGGTTGCACGCCATGGTACAGGCAGAGCTGCGAGGCTCTGTGGCCTCTGTGGCCTGCGATCTTCACGAACAATGGAGCCTCTGGGAAGCGCTTGGGATCATTTGTGCATGGGAATCGCGCGAGTTGGAGAATGGAACCACCAACTGAGAGGATTTTGGTGCGGCGCATCGGGGATCCACGAAGGGACTGCCTGTTGGTTCCCTGGAAGACATGCGAGATCTCGAACGACACAGCCAGAGGGAGGGCATGGATGCTGCCGCCTCTTGAAGACTGGCTAGGATAGAAACAGAACAGAGCTCCAAAATTGAACAGAGAACATGATAATCTCGAAACTAACAATAAAATAAAATCCACGAGAATCGACCCGCTCAGATACCATGTAGAAAAACATAACGCGGAAGCGTATCAGAGAATAAAGATAAAGAAAACATTAGGGACACCGGGATTTAACGTGGAACCCTACTCCGAGAGGAGCGGGATGAAACCACGGGAGAAGCCCCTGAATTGGGCGTTTCTTCTATTGAAGTTCTCAATGAGTACAAGGGGGTGTGGGGCTCCTTATATAGCCCCACGGACAGACCCAATAATGACCGCTCCCCCATGTGGTACTAAACACATGGGTGGGTTCTTTTCTTTTCCAACAATCTAGATAACATTCCATATCAGACCATACTCCTTTAGCATGGGAATGTGGTGAGGATGCGATACCGAGAGGCATGTTCAGGTTTGAGCACACCTAGCTCCAGGAAAACTTCAGAGACATGGTCTCTAGCCATTGGTCATCCATAGAGTGTTCGGACTACGCGGTGGCATGTATGGCCTAAAAACTTACTTCCCTACGTATCAGGCTTTGCATGTTCAAGAAAGCTACAAAAAAGGCTCGGAGGGCACGTTGGGTGGAGGTTGAATCAGAGATTGCTAGATTAGATGGGATAGAGGATGTCCGAGATCTTGTTGAGGATGAACTTAGAGCGATCAACAACACAAAAGATAACTGCGGCTGAGGATAAAAAGCAAACTATTGAATGGAAGCAACGATCACGGAGTAAGAGGCTTAAATAAGGGGATGCCAATACAACTTACTTCCATAAGATAGCCAGTGGGAGACGAGATCACAATCGTATTCAGTCTATAACGGTGAATGGAAGAAGGGTGGAGGGTGATCGGGAGGTAGGGCGGGTGATGAGAATCACTTCCATGATTTTTCACGGTGCTCGGTTGGTAGAGCATGGAGATGGATTGGCTTGAGGGTGCCACTTCTCTTTGAATAACATGTGAACAGTCTAGTGATTAGTTTTACAACGGAGGAGGTTAAAGTCGCTGTCTGGATTTGAATGCGAATGGTGTGCATGGACCTGAAGGGTTCCATGTTTTCTTCTTTCGGGAGTTCTGGACGTTGGTAGGTAGAGAAGTTGTGGATGTTGTAGAAGAGTTTGCTAGAGGAAATGTTGGTTTTGCCAACGTGGCCATCATCTTCCCCCTCCCAAAAAAGGACACGTCTGAAAGAGTGGAGGACTTACGATTGATTGCCTTATCCAATGCATTATATTTAGTGATAGCAAAGGTTTTGACTAACAGGCTGAACAAGGTCATGGATCACATCATCTCACCTCTACATTCAGCGTTTACACTACGAAGGCAGATAAGTAATAGCTTGGCAATGGCTACAGAAATCATAGCTGATTGGAAGAGACGTCGCATGAAGGGCATTCTTTGGAAAGTGACTTTTTCCCCAAAGCCTATGTTACTGTCAACTCAACTGGAAGTTTCTTGGGCAACACTAGCGAAACGATGGCTTCTAGATCCCTTGGATGAAGGGTTGATTGACCACAACATCATATACTTGGTGCTAGTGAGCGGTCGACCTGGGGGTGGGTTCTTTCAGCCACAACGGGGAGTAAGACATGGCTGCCCCCTGGCCCCGATGCTTTTCGTGATCGATGCTGACATATTATCATGTATTGTTGATCATGGGGTGCATCATGAGGTGACTGTTGGTTGATGATATCAATATCCCTCTCCTACATTACGTAAATGACACAATCTTTTTCACTGAAGGCAGTAGTGAGGAAGCTTGAGGGATGACTACTACAACAGAGATCTTTGAAGAACTTTTGGGGCTTGTTCTCAATCACAATAAATCTACAGTTATCTCGTTTGGTATGCCAGAAATGGAGGCACATGTATATAGTGAAGATACGGGCACGGAAAGAGGATCTTTACCAATTAGTTACCTAGGTCTATGTTTGACCAGTGGTAGGCTTATAGTGGTTGCTGATCATTGAAAAGCTGGAGAGAAAGTTGACATGATAGAAGGTGACAATCTTATTACGGGGAGGGGGGGGGCTTGGTGCGTATAAAGGTCGTTCTCTCGGTGATACCTACCTACGTTCTTCATGTTCGCGCACCTCATCCCTACTGAGATTTGTTGTCACATGGAGATGATCGTGCATAGATTCCTATAGATTAGATTAGGCCAAGTTGGGCCAGGAGTACATCTAGCAGTTTGGGAAACAATTACACTACTAAAGACATCCTATGGATCTCCCTTCTGGAGATGATGAATAAGGCTCTTGTTCTCAATTGTGTTATCAGGATCTGGGACATGGATGAAGATCTATGCTGCAGACTCATCTGTCGTATCTAAGATATCCATGTGCAGGACAACCTTCCCGACCTTCCACCTTTCTTTCCTTCAGCCTTTTGGATAGGAATTAGATCGATAATGTCGTATTTTAATGATCTTTTTCTCCCAGTTCTTTACAATGGTTGTTCCTTCGCTTTTTGGACAAATAACTGGACTAGTATTGACCTTTTGGCGTTGAGTTTCTCATGTCTATTTGCATTGGCAGTGGATCGAGAAGCAATGGTCGAATATTGCTGGATCGTCGAGAGCTGGATGCCCTCATTCCGAGCATATTTTTCGGACCAATGCTTAGAGGGCTTCCTCCATCTTCTGGATTCGCTGGATCAGGTAGAAGGTTCGGTCAAAGGTAGAGATCATTGGGTATGGAAAGATAATGTGTTCGCGGTGAGACACACTTACAGAGCGATGGATAGATATTTCCTCCAGTAACGGACATTCTGACCAAAGATTGCAGTTCAATCTGTAATTTAAAGCTTCCAAGCAGGATTGGCATTTTTTGTGGCTTCTGAGACGAAAATGCATCTTGACAAGAGACCACTGTGCAGGGTATTTGCTGGTGTATCTAGTTTGTGCCCCCTTTGTGAATTGAAGATCGAGATAGTGGATCATCTCTTTTTCCTCTACAAGAGATCTTCCTCTCTTCGGCCCGAGCTTGGAATGGACTGGCTGAATCTTCATAGTTCAAATACGTTCTGGCTGTCTTTACATGTGGCAAAGCATAGATCCAAAGAGGAGGCTCCTTTTACCAATAACGGCCATTTGGGCATTGTGGCTAGCTAGAAATGGTGCTATTTTTTCTTCTCAACATTTTTATGTTGAAAATGTAATTTCACATACTAAGACACTCCTCGAGTCTTGGCCTTTGCAAGTTTCTCCGAAATCTCTCTTTTAATATATTTGATACAAGCACCACGACATGTTTACCCTTGTTTGGATAAAAAAGGATTTGGGGGGGGGGGATCACGAGTAGGGTTAGATGTTTATGGGGTTCACATTCTTAAATGAATAATCGATGCTTATGCGGCTGCATATACGGCTTACTCAAATTGAGTAGGTGCTTCGACCACGTATACACCACATATGGTATATGCGGTGCGATGGGTTGCCTACCTTCGCCTATGCAACCACATAGGCTGACTTTCTAAACAGTTGTTGGAGATAACCAAAGCAAACATGCCATAAAAATTGGATGCAATATCTAGATTTGTGGTGGCATGTCTAGCACGTGGAGACTACATAGGTGATAAACTCTCTTTTCGTCGTGACCACATCCAATCACCTGTCTCCTTAGTAATCGTAACATAAAACAAATACAAGACCACAAAAACCTGACAATTTAGGTTCTTGGTATTTTGATTAACAAATATTATGCTTAGTAAAAATTAGGGGCTTACAAGACTTACTAAAAAGGGGCCATCTAGGCATCTATATAGATACTTAAAAATATCGATGATATGCGGGGCATTTGCCACTACCATTAGCTAGTTTGAGACTTGCAGAATTTAAGAACTGTTACAACTTTGTAAAGAGTGTTTTTTTCTAATTGTTTTTCATTTACTTCTTTTTTTATCCTCAACGTCTTGCTTCTTTCCTACTCTTTTCTTGCTTTTCTCTCCACACTCTTACACCGTTCTTGACTCGAGGCTTATGATTTTCGTTTGAGCTTTCCTTATATCTAAGTTCTTTGGTTCATTTGTTTACATGTTATTCATTATTGCCAATTTGACATCATCACTATCTACAATATATGTTAGATTATCCATCTTTTAGTACATTGTAATTTAATAGTAATTTATGAATTATAAAGACCTCTAAATTGTAAATCATAACTTCTTTTATTCTCTAAGTCGAATGTCAATTTAAATGAATATCTGGCTTGGGAATCTATGTACAAATTGTAGAAGGATTTCGGGATAAAAGGTTTTGATGCAGATCGAGACTTTTCTTTTCTCACTACTGACTCGAGATCTATCAGAGAAGATTGAGTTTCGCTGTAGTCTACCCATCGGATCCCCATGTCTTGTCAAATAGTTTCCGACTTTTCTTATGCAAAAAACATGTCAATTGTCTCATCCGCTATCTCGTAGAGTAGGCATCTGTCATCTTCATATAGGGAAAGCCTAGACTAATGGTCTCTTGTCAGAATACACCCTCTATGCATCAACCAAAAGAAGACTCTGATATGCGAGAGCACCTGTAGCTCACCAATATATTTGCAATCTCGAACAAGGTTTCCAGTTGTTGGTTCAGGAGGTCTGTCAATGCTCATATATGCCATCTTCATAGAAAAATCCCCGACTCTTCATACCCTAATGATCTCTTCCTTTTGCGACCCTGCTTGATTATAAATTTATAATAGCCTGATCAATGTATGCTAACACTCGTTGATCTTATAGTACGCCGTTGAAAGTCGGCACCCACGTGTCCTCCGACCATACCTCCACCACCATGGCATCCTGCACAGATCACATCCCAAAAAGGTGTGGAAAATAGGATGACAAAGCTCCTTCTCCCATCCATTTATATGTCCAGAACGCCAACGAGTATCCATCTCCTAAGATCGGACGGAATAGCCTCGGAAATTGCAGCATCATGGGGCATATTCCCTTCCAAAATGCATGGGTTTTTTTTTCTGGACTACTTTTGGGCTAAGAAAGTAGGGGTATGGCACAAGTTGCTTAGAATGCATTGTCAAGATCGATTGGGGGAGTTAGACTAGGAGCATTTGGATTGCATGATATAAAGAATGACCTCTTGGCAAAATAGGTGGTGAGAATTTGGGAGAAAAAGTTGACATGCTGTGTCATTTGACGAGGAGCATTTATGTCCCAAGTGCTGCTCTAAATGTAAAGAAAAGCTTGGGGATAGCACTTTCAAACTTATAGAAGACTATCTGCGCGGTGACGAGGGATGTTGCTCTACAACTCTTCTTAATTTTTGGTGATGCACAAACTTTTCATTTCTCGTCGAATAATTGGACTGAAGCGAGAGTAGTGAAAGATAGATCTCGTAGGCCTTTTGTTATGGATATGTATAAAGAGGCACCTTTTCCACATATTGCTGGTTCCGTTTAGGTGAGGAAACGGAGCGTGGCTACTTCTCTTTGGTTGAACATTTTGGATGAGCGTGTTCTGAAGTTCTGGATAATATTGGAGGAGCTAATAACAGAAGAGGGTTCACATGGTAGGTATGACCAATAGGTCTAGACTGGGATGTTCACTACGGAGGCGATGTATAAAAGGTTTAATGAGTGATGCCACAATGACAAATGCGGGCTTGGTTATTGTTGGAGTATTTGTTATATGCGTCACTTATGTGGGAGTGGGAGATGGGTAACATCCAGTTGTTTAGTCTCACATCTACCAATTGTGGGATGTGGAGACTCAGTGAGGGCTATATAAAAAGCCCCTCACCCCATGTATTCAGTGAGAAAGTCAACAGACACATCAACCCTTTGAGACGTTCTCTCGTGGTTTCATATCGATCCTTAGGGAGTAGGGTTCCGCGTTAAAATCCCGCTCTTTATATTTCTTATTATTTTATTCTGAGACGCTTCCGCATTCCTATTTTCTAACATGGTATCAGAGCGGGTTAATTCTCGAGGATTTTATGTTCATTGTTTTTCGAGATTTGAGTTTTAATTCTAGGGTTTCTATTGAAACCCTAATTATGTTCGTGTTCGTAATCAAGAGGTGGTCTAGGGATTGGTTCTTGAAACCCTATTCTACGTCGATGCAAAATCTGGCGAGAAAGATTCTGCGAGGGTTCAATCTGAAACCCTAATCACAGATCCATTCGGTTTTTGGAGATCCTGATGTCTTCAAACAAAGCTTCTGGCGGCAATGGTCACATGCCTTGCGATCTTCCCTAAACATCCTGGTTATGTCTGCAAGCAATCCCGTCCTATTGCAAGCCGTGATACTGAAAGCCTACCCACCACACAAGCCTCAGGCAGCATCTCCAGATCTCCTTTCGAGGGGTTACGTGCATCCAGGCAGCGAGCCCCATGGCAGCAACTTCGGCAGCACCTCCTCGGCTCCAGGCGGCGACGAGAGCATCACCCACCAGGTTTTTCTTCATCGACATCGTGCGCAGGCACTCCATCTCCCTCTAGGAGATGCCTTGCGGTTCACCATCATCTTCCAGGCGAAAGCGGAGGTGTCACTTTTTTGCAATGTGAGCAGAGCTCCTGGCGACGACACCCGAACTCCTTACAACAGACCCCTCCAGTTGGTGGCACCGACTACTCTCGATGCTCAAGCAGAGCATCTCCCTCCCTTGTGCGGTACGACCTCTTCCCAATAGTTACACCTCCACCGCTCAAGCTCCCTCCCTTTCTCTCACGCAGGCAGCGTGAGATCCAACAATAGCAGCAGGCGGCGCCCCCAGTACGATGCTGGTCCTCTGACCTTGATCAACAATAGGCAGCACCTTCAGGCGGAGCCGCTCCAGGCTCCCAGCATCGACGACCCCACCCGAGCCCCTTGCGGCGGTGCCACACATTTAGTGATCCCCAATCTTGGGAGGCATGATTTTACGAGCAGGGTTCCTAAGCGAGAACCCTAAATAGGGGAGAAAGGGCCCAGTGGGCCGAAGCATTTTTTTTAAATTTTCGCTGCTCATGTGCCCAAGTGGGTCGAAGGTAAAAAAAGAAAAAAAGGAAAAAGGTACGTACCAAAAAACCGTATGAAAAAACAAATAAAAAAGAGAAAGTCGGAAAAAAAATGAAAACGAAGTCGGATTATTTAAAAAAATGGAAAAAAGAAAGCCGAAAAAAATGAAAATGAAGTCGGCTTATTTGATTCATGTTCTCCTCATTTACCTTGTCTTCTCCCAACTTTGTCGATGCCATTGTTTTCTGACAAGTATGGGAGAAAGAGGGAGTATTGTGTAGAGTCACTTGCCAGATTGTCAGATTTTCCAGATTTCAGATTCCAGGCTAGCCATATTGTTCAGACTCTATAGATATTCAGATATTCAAATTCGACGTCAGATTAGTTCTGAGTCTTCAGTTCAGACACGTACATGTATGGGGTCTTTTCAGATGTGCACATGTTTGCATCAGGTTTTGTGGTCCCCATCATTCTTGTTTTGTCGGTTAGAGTTTTCATGTGATCCATAGGGACTTCGGAGTAGAGATCCCATTCCCTATACCATGCGGACTAGGATTTTTCATGTGGTTTCATAGGGACTCCAGAGTAGAGATCCCATTCTCTGAGCTAGTATGGGAGAGACCCCGTTCTCCAACGAGGAGACATTGTTCAGACTCCATTCTCCAGCAACCGTGGATTTTGACGAGGATGTCTCCATGGCTTTTCCAGTTTGGCTCTTCAGAGATGGAGCAATTGTCCACGTGTTGTGGCGGGCCGGAGTTCTCCAAGTGGAGACTCATTTGGTGGCTCTGGTAGGTGCAGTTCAGAGCACACCAGTTTGATTCACACTCCAACCTGTTCGTCCTCCTCACCTGCACGACATAAGAAGCAATGTCCTCGACAGCAATCGACAGTTGTGCGCGTTGAGTTGATATTGTCCGCAGTGCCCTGTAGCGTGAGTTCGACTTCGAGATTTCTTTCTGTTTGTCCAAACTGAGCATTGCATGCTCCAGCTTGAGGGGGAGTGTTGGAGTATTTGTTATATGCGTCACTTATCTGGGAGATGGTACCACATCTAGTTGTTTAGTCCAACATCTATCAATTGTGGGATGTGGAGACTCAATGAGAGCTATATAAGAATTCCCTCACCCCATGTATCCTGTGAGAATGCTAATAGACACATCAGCCCTTTGAGGCGTTCTCCCTGTGATTTCATCTCGCTCCTTAGGGAGTAGGGTTCCACGCTAAAATCCTATTCTTCATATTTCTTATTATTTTATTCTGATATGCTTTCGCATTCCTATTTTCTAACAGTTATAGATGTAAATTAATTTGAACAGTCTGAGTGTCCTTTAAAGTGAAGATCTTTCTGCGATCGTTCCAAAGGAAATGCATTTAGGGCATGATTTGACTCGAACTCATCGACTTCTTCTCCAGTTTGTGAGGGAGAGTTGGAAGACATCGATCTTCTCTTTTTTAGCTGTAGTGGCATCATGGATGTCTGGAGAAGGGTTGGTTCAGGATGGTGAAACGTCTCTAGCCACACGTAATTTTGCTTGAGTTCTTGAGATCCATTCTCACCACTCTGAATCGTGGCTAGGTTCAGGGTGGTGAAATGGAGGGCGGAACTGGTGGAGGGCACTGCCGTGGCTAAATTCGCGGTGAAGCTGCGATTCCTGAGATCCTTTCTCACGACCTTCGGAAGGGAGGCCAGGGCGAGGAGAAGAGCTAGGAGAACGGAGATTCAGGCGGCCATCTCCCGCTTGGATTCAGTTGATGATGACAGAGGACTCACACAGGAAGAGAGAGCGGAGAGGGAATCTTTTTTGGCGGAGTTGCTTCTTGAAGATAAAAAGGAGGAGGTGGAATGGCGCCAACGCTCTTGACAACGATGGCTCAGAGAAGGTGATGCTAACACGTGTTTTTTCCATACCATGGCCTCGGGGAGAAGGCGAAGAAACTTCCTGCAAGAGTTAGATGTGGGAGGGAGTGGAGTCGGCATTGGGGATGGCGCTGAGGAACCACTTCGCCGCGGTCTCTCGGAGGAAGAGTGGGAGCGGTTGGGGGTGGCTTGGGAGAGGGGTGAAGACTCTTTCAGTTGAGCAAGCAGATTCCTTGCTTACTCCTTTCTCGGTGGAGGAGGTTAAGGAGGCGGTTTGGAGCTTAAACGTGGACGGGGCCTCAGGCCCGGATGGTTTCTCCGTTCTCTTTTACCGCGAGTTCTGGGATTTGCTGAAGTTGGATATCATGGAGGTGACCAATGAATTCAGAATGGGAAACAAAGGTTTTGAGAAGGTCAATCGTGCTATGCTTTTCTCGCTGCCGAAGAAAGACATGCCCACCTGTGTTGATGATTTCAGGCCCATTGCGCTCTCTAACGCCATCTACCTCATTATAGCAAAAACTCTCACTAACCGACTTAAGTCCGTCTTGGGCTCCGTGGTGTTGGATGAGTAGAGTCCGCCTTCTTCCCAGGTAGACAGATGGCGGATGGGCTCGTCATGGCTTCTGAGATTTTTATGGATCGGAAAAGGTCCAAGGTGAAGGGAGCTCTATGGAAGATTGATTATGCAAAGGCTTACGATAGCGTGGATTGGAAATTCCTCTGGGTCTCGCTGCGCAGGAGGGGTTTTCCGGAGGTGTGGATTGAATGGATCAAGAGGTGCGTCACCACTTCCTCGTTCTCGGTGCTAGTGAATGGCAAGCCGGAGGGGGGGTTCTTTCAACCACAGAGGGGGGTCAGACAGGGCTGCCCTTTGGCCCCGGTACTGTTTGTTCTCATTTCAGACTCACTGGGCGTCTTGTTCAGGGAGGTGGTTGAGTCGGGCTGGTGTGAGGGCTACCGTAAGGAAGATATCTCCATCCCTATACTTCAGTACGTGGACGACACTGTCCTCTTTCTCGGGGGTACTGAGGAGCAATCCGCTAATGCGGTACAGCTGGTCGATATCTTTGGCGGTATGGCGGGCCTGGAGATCAATAAGAGCAAGTCCGTGGTGATTGCGTTTGGGATGACGGAGTCTGAGCGGAACGGGGTGGCAGGGCTTACGGACTGCCCCTTGGGGACCCTGCCGATTCATTACTTAGGCTTGCCGCTGGTGTCAGGAAAGTTGAAGGCGTCAGATTGGGATGATGTCATCAGAAGGTTGAAGCGCAAATTGGCATGCTGGAAGGCGGTCACCTTGTCCAGAGGAGGTAAACTCGTACTATTAAAGCATGTGCTTGCGACGATTCCAGTTTTTTTCTACTCTACGAGGCTACCGCCGGTGGGTGTGAGAAGGAAAATCGAGACCATCATGAGGAATTTCTTCTGGTCGGATGGGAGGCAGCAGATGAGCGGCATCCATCTGGTCAACTGGGAAGAGATGTCGAAGAGCCGAGAGGATGGTGGGTTGGGCATCCGAGATGTGCAAAACATGAACAAGGTGCTAATCTCGAAGTGGATCATCTCTATTTGGGGCAGCTCGTCCTCTCTAGTGGTTAGGTTAATTCAGAATATCTATGTGGTCTCGAGCCAGCTCGTCGCGAATAGGGTCCGTCAAGAATCCCCCCTTTGGGCGGGCATCCGTGCCGTACTCCCGCAACTATTCAATCGGGTCCGCCCGTTGGTTGGGGATGGCAACCTTTTTCGTTTCCGGAGGGACGACTGGACGACTGAGGGGGCTCTGGAGGATAGATTCCATCGGCTCTTCGCGTTGGCTGATTCGAAGGACATCACTCTGGCGCAGACTGCGGCTACAGGGAGCTGGGCCCCTTTGTTCCTCTCGGACCTCTCGGACTAGCGGTTGGATGAGTATCTGCTGATGCAGGAGGTTCTACCCAGACTAGCATACTATCTTAGGACAGGGACCATTTCCAATTGTCGGACGGGACTTTCTCGGTGAGAAGAGCCTACTCGTGTTCAACAGACATGAACAGGAGCTGGATCGGGAGTTGGAAGACGTTAAAATTGCGTGGGTTGCAAAAGTTCCGACCAGAATTAAGGTTTTCCTCTGGTGTCTCGTAGAGGCCGGTTGTTGGACAAGGTGCGTAGAGGTCGGCTGTTGGGCCTTGAAGATACACGCTGTGACCGATGCGAGGAAGAGGCGGAAGACTCTGGCCACCTTTTCTTGAGGTGCCCAGGCTCAGTCCAAGTGTGGCGGACCCTTGGCCATACTGAAGGTCTATCTGAATTTTGGGCATCTATTAAGCGGGCTCCAGAAATGCCACGTCTGACTATTGGAAACCTTTTGCGACACTGTGGGCAATCTGGATGGGGCGTAACGACAAGATATTCAACAATCAGAGGTTCTATGAAGATAATATTGTTGCTCACTATAATGTTCTCTGTAATCTCTGGGGATCATGATCCTTGTAAATCGTTTTAACCTTTTAAATTAATATAATTCAGGTGGTGGCCCCCGCGATGGGGTTACACCCATTTTTCCATAAAAAAAATTTTGCTTGAGTTCTTGTAACCCAACATATCTATCTGTTCAGACCCGACGAACTAATACTTTTGCTTTATGATGTGCCATTTTTTATGATGGATTATTTGGTTGGCCAGGAACACTATGCTATTTGGCACAAGCGCAACACTCTTGTCATTTTTGGCAGAACTACTCATAATTATTTACATTTTGAGAAATAGAGTTTTCATGTGACCACCTACCAACATCGCCTGCTTTGTGACAATATGTGCACTATCTCGTGAACCCATGTCTTGTGGTCACATGTTTACGTTCTCTTGGACCACGCCCATGACCATGTTCTCCATCGTGATAAATCATCATTGCAGAGGTGGTGTACGGTGGTAGAGTAACAAACAAAGAAAGAGACATTTGGCTCAATTTGCTATAAGCCTCCTCTATAGTTGCTTTCTTAGGATGTATCATCATAAGAGTACAAACAGTCTCGTCTCATATGTAAGGGTTGAGGCCTATAAGAAAATCTCTAGGAAGGGCACATGCAGATAAAAGCATAGCTATGAAGTTGCTCAAAGTTTCCTCAATATCTTAGATGTGTTCCCAATGAAGGAATACATCGTCCTCATGGACTCCCACTTCGTGTTGGCAATCAGATGATGTAGCACTTCATTACCGATTTGGGAACGATAGTTGATTAGATCCACGAATTAATAAGCGTATTACCACGTTTCCAGAATGTATACTTATCCTTTTTCTCTTGGGACTATTTCTCCTTCAGAATATGCTCCTTGTTGTGTGCACCCACTACATCAAGGATACTTTGTGCTTAGTAATCATAGTTTGTCCCATAGAACTTGATCACTGATGCGAAAATGGGTGTCTTTGATTACAAATGGTGGTTGTATTCGACCATTAAAACCCACATGTTGGAGGACATCATCTTGAAGTCAAACCCAATAGATCATTCAGAGTCGGAGATAAGTTCTCAACACATTTGCTGAGAACCACAAACGAGATCACACAAGGGATGGGCCACTGCAGGGGCACACATATAGACATGCTAGAGATGCACACCGATAGTGTTGAACAATGCCTAGATGCACATGTTACATGTATGGTGGAGGTTGCTTGGAAAGAGGCGGAAACAATACATGCATGGGTGTTGCCTAGAGGATAGAGACAAGAGTGGAGTTATTTGGGGCTATGCTTCAACAAGGAAGGGGCCTAAGAGTGACATGTTGAGACCTCTTTCTATTATCTGGGTCATGTTACTAGCTTGAAATGGGGCGTTTTTAATCGGAAGCCTTTTTATGATGAAAATGTAATTGGTCATGCAAAGGCTCTTTTTGAGTCATGGTCCTTGTAACTAAGTATTGAGTGTACAACAATTTGGATGCCTGCCCCTTTTACCTCGAAATAAAATGGTGGACGACATCTGCAAGCATAAGGGCCTTGCTACGTCGATGATAGACACCTCAAATAGTCCATGTAATGTAGATGCTGGCACATGGGTGCAACATGTGTATGAATTGGGGGTGGAGGCCAACACGAGGAGGCCCGATGACGATGGTGTGAGGGTCTGACTGGAAGGATTGTGGTCAAAGTAGTACATGACGTGGGACTAAACAAGGTAAAAATGGTGTTGGGGGGTGGGGGTGTACATTAAGAAGAAAGATAAGTATCCAATCATAAAATTTTGCTAAAAGATCTCTTGAATAAAGTAGGGCAACGATACAATAATTCGGTAACTTTCAGACGCCACAGAGGTCATGTTGTTAACATTAGGGTTGGCTTCTTTGAACAAAATATAAAACAACGAACACATGTATAATCACATGGTTTAAATGGTGGTGTTTTAAAGATTTTTCCGAAGAGAACAAAAACAAAAAGGTCATCAATGAATATGTAGAATGAAGTCAATGGTGTTTTAATAAGATGAAATTTCAGAAGGTACTTTTGCATGGATGTTTTGTTGGGCAATGATGATTATATAAAAAAATGTACTAAGCCTTCTCCCACTTATAAGTTGGGGAATGATGATTATATGTAATTCAAAAAAAATGATGACATTTGGAGGAGCTTTTGGTGTTGCTTGAGGAGCTTGATAATGTGGTCGAGCCCAATGAGAGGCGAGATTGTTGGATCTGGTATGGTGGAGTTTTTTCTGTAGGGAAGGCCTACATATTTTTGAAGGGCCCAATGACTGACCATGGGGTGTGTGTGACAGACTGCGTTATGATATGAAAGTGGAAAGTTCCAACTCATGTGAACGTGTTTTTGTGACTGTTTAGGAGGGGAAGACTGCTGATTGGGGACAGATTTGCGAGGTTTGTTCATGCTGATGATCCTGTTTGCTCTTGTTGTCAGGATGATGTGGAGGATGCATGTCACCTTTTCTTCTGTGAAAGGATGATAAGAAAAGATGATTCGTTGTTTATTCAAGAGGTCTAGGGGTCCTTATATAGGACTAAACCCTAGATGGCTCAAAGGAGAATATTCTATAGAATATTCTCTATAGGATATTCTCTTAACAAATAGCCACATAGAACATTCTCTTAACATAAAAGCCCTCGTGGGGTTACAATATAATATAAAGAAAGAAATCTTCTGCAATCTCTAACACCCCCCTCAAGTTGGAGCATATCCATCGATCATGCCAACTTGGAAGATATCCAGGAAAGGCGCTTCTTTGATAAGGCCTTTGTAAATATGTCTGCAAGCTGAAGATCTGTTGAGATATGTGGTGTAGAAATCTTGCCTTCTCGTATAGTATCACGAACAAAATGACAGTCGATCTCAATGTGTTTGGTCCTCTCATGGAACACAGGACTTGTAGCAATATAAGTGGCAGATTTGTTATCACCGTATAGAGGAACAGGAGTAGTGATAGCAATATTGAGTTCTTGCAAAAGAGTCAGTAACCAGGTAATTTCGCATGTGGCTTGGGCCATTGCCCTATATTTTGTCTTTGCACTGGATCGGGAAACCACCGTCTGCTTCTTGCTCCTCCAACTAACAAGGTTACCTCCTACCATCATCGCATAGCCCGTCGTAGAACGACGATCCTCAGGTGAGCTTGCATAATCATCATCAACATAAGCAACAACCTTATTGTACCCTATTTGCCCCATAGAATAGACCACGTCCAGGGGATTCCTTCAGGCATCGAAGGATCTGAAGAACATCTTGCCAGTGGCTGTAGCATGGTTTTTCCATGTGTTGGCTAGCTCTGTTCACAACATATGATTTGTCTGGCCTAGTAACAGTAAGGTACAGAAGTTTGCCAACCAGGCTTCTGTATCTTGTAGTATCTTCAAAGGCAGGATCATCTGGTGTAGAATGTTTCTTTGGTTCTGTAGGTATGTCAGAGGGCTTGCACCCAAGTAGTCCTGCCTCAATTAGTATATATAAGCGGTACTTTCTTTGTGACATGAAGCCCCTTCTTGGCGCGTAAGACTTCTATACCCAGAAAATAACGAAGTTGCCCCAGATCCTTGGTGACAGAAACCTTTTGCAGAAAAGTCTTCACTTCTAGCACTCCTTTATCATCGTCACCTGTAACAACCATGTCATCCACATATACAACTAGTATGACAATACCTGTTGATCGTTTTCTGACAAAGACAGAATGGACAGATGTAGTTCTCTGAAAGCCCAGAGTGCTAATCTCTGAACTAAGTCTGTCAAACCATACCCTCAGACTTTGCTTTAGACCATAAATTGCTTTGTGAAGTCGACAAACATACTCCCTCTCGACTTCGTAACCTGGGGGTTGCATCATGTAGACCTCTTCCTCAAGATCACCATGTAGAAATGCATTCTTGACATCCAGTTGAAAAATAGGCCAGCCTTTGTTCACGGCTACAGAGAGGATAGTGCGAATAGACCCCATCCTGGCAACAGGTGAAAAAGTCTTGAAGTAATCAACTCCATATGTCTGTGTAAAGCCTTTTGCCACACATATGATACTCATGGATGCCATACATATGATACTCAGATACCTCAAGTCATCTCCAGGTGCGGGTTTACTGTTTAAGAAAGGCAAGGTGATTACTATCTCAGGCTGTGCAGATGCAGATTACGCAGGGTGTCCCAAGGACAGGAAGTCCACCTCTGGGTTTGCTGTATATGTTGGAGATTCTCTAGTCTCATGGAGGAGCAAGAAACAAACTGTTGTGGAAAGGTCTAGTGCTGAATCTGAATATAGGGCTATGGCCCAAGTTAGCACAGAAATGATGTGGGTAAAGGCTGTGCTTACAGATTTACATATAGAAGTCCCACTTCTTATGGCTTTGGAATGTGACAATCATGCGGCCTTGTTCATTGCAAATAATCCAGCATTCCATGAACGAACCAAGCACATTGAAGTTGACTGTCACTTTATACGTGATATGATTCAGAAGGGATTCATTGCTACATCCCATGTTAGTTCAGAGAATCAAACGGCAGACATTTTTACCAAGGCATTACTGCGAGGGCCGTTTCAGAAGTGCGTGTCCAAGCTGAGCATGATTGATATCTATGCTCCATCTTGAGGAGGAGTGTAGATATATATTATTCACTTATGTACCTCTTTTGTTATTTTACTTTCCTGTTGGACTCTTTATGTAATTTACCCATAGGCTTCTCTCCTATATAAGAGAGCCTAGGGCTGATGGAATAAACAAGCTTTCTTATTTTCCCAACAGTCTTGCTTTCAATCTGTCAATAGAACTATCTGGAGAATGTTTCGTAGTAAAGACCCATCTGCAGGTAACATGCCTGACATCTTGGGGACACTGAACTAGATCCGATGTTCCTCTGGAATTGAGAGCATCCATTTCTTCATTCATAGCTTGTCGCCACCTGTGGTCCTGTAATGCACTGTGATAGTCTCTTGGGACAGAGATTGTCATAACAGCATCTGCATATCTTTTATCAGAAACATGATAGGCTATCAGTGGACGTGAAATTGAACAAAGGATGAATAGTGCATTGCCTCTTTGTTCTGCGTAGGGCAATGGGAAGCTCCTGAGGGATCATCCGGGGTAGTGTTGGTGGGGGCACTTGAAGATGGCATATTTTCTTGCAACAAAGGAACATGTAGAGGAACATGAACAAGAGGGGACACATGTTTTCTTTTATAGACAATTGGTGGAGGAGGAAGTTCTAATGGTATGTCAGTAGGGGTGTAAACGGACCGAACCTGAGCGAGCCTATGTTTTTTAGGTTCGGTTCGTTTATTTAATCGAGCCTAAACTTGTGTTCAGGTTCGGTTCGTTTATTTTCGAACCGAATCTGAATCGAACCTCTTTTTAAACGAATCGAACCTAAGCGAATATCGAACTTAAGAATTCTCTAATAAGAGGGAGTGAAAAGAAGAGAAATGGAAATATATGTATGTATTTACAGTTAGAATAAATATTCATTTAGTTTTTTTCTTTATCTAACTCATCTTCATCTTTTGAAAAAATTAGATTAATAAGGATTCGTCTCTTTGAAAAAAGTATAATTATAATATATTTTATATCTATTCAAATGGGGATAAGGAATAAGAATAATGCTGAGATATTCGATAAGTAATGTTTGTACCTTGTTCTGTTGATTTGAAGATAAAGAAGGGAAAAGTACTAGACCATAGATGATAGATGTTGTAAACATGATGTGACTATTTATTTTTGGATAGTTTATACCGAGATAAAACCTAGTTATCACGTAAATATCTAGTTATCTCTAGACAAATTCACTTACCCTGGGATAAAAACCACTCATCTCAAAATAAGTCCATTTCTACGGATAAGGATTTGTAAATATGTATATGTGTATGTTTATCGAGCTTTTAACGAATCGAACCTGAGCGAACCTATGATTTTTAGGTTCGGTTCGTTTATTTAATCGAGCCTAAACTTGTGTTCAGGTTCGGTTCGTTTATTTCCGAAGCGAATCTGAATCGAACTTTTAGCGAGCCGAACCTGAGCGAATATCGAACTTGAGAATTTTCTTACACCCCTATATGTCAGACACATCTTGATTGAAGAAGCGAGTTTGTTCGAAAAAGGTGACATCAACTAATATATACTAGCATTTACCACAAGGATCATAGCATCTATACCCTTTCTTTGTTTGGGAATAACCTAGAAAAACACATTTAATTGCATGTGGCGATAATTTATCTACAGTATGAAAGTTGTGAATAAAGGTGGTGCATCCAAAAATCCGTAGAGGTAGAGGAAATTGTGAGTCATTTGGATACAATAAGGCAAAGGGTGTGAAGCCATTTAGGGAGACAGAGGGAACTCTGTTGATAAGATGGACAACAGTGAGAATAACATCTCCCCAATAGATTTTGGGGACCTTCATTTGGGTAAGAAGAGATCGAGCACTGTCGAGGAGATGTCGAAGTTTCCTTTCGGCTACCCCATTCTGTTGGGAGGTATATGGGCAAGAGGTTTGATAGATAGCACCCTGGGAAGCAAAGAAGGATGTCAAATCATTTTGTGTAAATTCCAATGCATTATCTGAACGAAATATCTTAACAGTAGTGGAGAAGATGTTTTTGACATAGTAAAAGAAATTCTTGACAATATTGTTAATTTCTGAACATTCCTTTAACAGGAAAACCCAAGATGATCGACTGTAGTCGTCCACAGAGACAACAAAATATTTATGACCACTTAGACTTCGGACCGGACATGGTCCCCAGATATCACAGTGAACAAGTGCAAAAGGAGTACGCGGCGAGGCTCAGTCCGTGCAGGAAAGGAGGCTCGATGATGTTTCTCGAACTGATATGCTTCACACTCAAAGGGTTTCAGCATAGAAAGTTCAGGGAACATCATGGAGAGAGCTTTAGCAGAAAGAGTGGCCAAGACGAAGGTGCCATAGAAAAGGATCTTCAGAGATGGAGATTGCACCAGCAAAGTTGGAATCAGAAGGGATGTCGAGGTAATAGAGGCCGTTCCTCTCATGACCCCCACCAAAAAATCTTCCTCGTCCGGATGTCCTGAAAATAACAACAAACCTCATCAAAAATAACACGTCAGTTACGCTGACGACATAGCTTCTGTACTGATAGAAGGCTGAGAGGAAAAGCAGGGGCACAATGAACATCTGTCAGATGCAGCTTGGAAGAAAAGTTGACAGTACCAACAACAATCACTGGGGAATGATCCCCATTAGCAACCCGAACAGTCTTCACAGAGGAAGACGACTGGGAGGAGGTTAGCAGACTTCCTTCTCCCGTCAGATGGGTAGATGCTCCAGAACAAGGTTGCAGAAAGCGGTAGTCGGTACTCGGTCAGCGGGCTCACCGACTAAAGATTAATCGATAGTCGGGCGACTAGTCGGATTTAATCGGCCATTAGTCGATTTTGAATTTTTTAATTATTTTAAAAATATAATCATTTTTATACATAGATTTGTACATTTTATATACTTTCATAATAAAATAAAAGAAGTAATTGACTTTAAATATAACATTATTGCATATTAGAATAAGTTTGCTTATGTATTAGCACAGATTTGTACATTTTCTATACTTACATAATGAAACAAAAGAAGTAATTGACATTAAATATAACATTAAGCATATTAGAATAAGTTTGTTGTTAAAAAAAGCAAAAAAGAATTTGTTTTTTTATAAAAGTTTGATGTAAAAATCAGCCGATTAGTTGGCCAACTAGGCCGACTAGTCGGCATGACCGACTAATGGCTGGCTAGGACTAGTCGAGTCAGCTACCCCTTCGACTCGACTAGTCGGACCGACTAGTCGGACTGACTAGTCGGCCTAGTCGGCCGATTTTTGCAAGCTTGCTCCAGAATCAATAATCCATGCATGCTTAGAGGTAGAGACAGAGTTTGCCAATGTACCTGAGGTAGTAGCCAGGCTAGCAGTAGGGGCAGAAGCATTACTATTAGAAGGACTAGATTCTTGCAACAGTTGTCGTAGGCGAGCATATTCAGAAGCAATGAATGGGGTTTCTGCCTCATTGGTTTGCTGAGTAGATGTTTCGCAGTTGCATCATACAATACTTCATCATAGGCATTGTTGGCATTAGGTTGCATCATAAACGTTGCCCAACAACGATCAGAAAGGTAATTCTAGCGTCCACAATGTACACATGTTGGATACCGAGCACAAGAATCACGACCACATCCACGATCGCGTCCACCTCCAGAGTCACGATTGCGTCCAGATTCACGACCACGTCCACGCCCTGAGTCACGTCCCCGTCCTCCTTGATAGTTATGACGCCCTCTGTATCCTGAGGAAGTATAGTGGACCATCGTCTCTGTAGAGGTATGGGTGGTAGAGTGCTGAATTGGAGCCTCTAGCTCCTGCAAGCGTCCGAAGATGGTCTCAAGAGTAGGTAGAGTATCAGCCATCAGAAACTGATCTTTCACATGCTTATATTTTGGATTTAGTCCCGAGAGAAATCTGTAAACCTGTCATTCAACACGTTCTCCTACTTGTTTATCACAACATGCAGGA